>LUCM01009999.1:87577-112238 GCA_008360955.1 Fasciolopsis buskii
TAAAAAGAGTGAATACCCAACGGGAACAGGGAGTGGACCTACACAGGCGGGAAAAGATAAGATACTGCTGCAGCCAACACACGGAACACAGTCTAACTGCACAAACGCACGTGTTTCGAATCAGAATGATTGAAAACAGTTGCGTTTGCACAGTTAGACTGTGTTCCGTGTGTTGGCTGCAGCAGTATCTTATCTTTTCCCGCCTGTGTAGGTGCACTCCCTGTTCCCGTTGGGTATTCACTCTTTTTATATAAACGTGTAACTCTGGGGAACGGCAGCGGTCAGTGAGGCTTGCCTTGCTGTTTAACGCTGAACGATGATGATGAAGGTGATGGTGTGAATAGTGAGTTCTGGTTAGCTGCCGGAGAGTAAAAGTCTGATCGAGTCATTCTCGACTTAAACTAAGTCCGATGCGCTCCTTCCACGATAAAGGAACGCGCTCCTCGTTCCAAATATCAAAAAACAAGGAAGTAAGTCCTTTTATCAGGGGTTCTCCCCCAAAGTTAAAAGTAAGTAGCAAGAGTTCTTCCGAACTGGTCCCCTTTCGCTTCTTCAGTAGTCGAATATTCGGGAAATTTCGCAGCTGCGTATGGCAGCCTAACTACATTAGCACACGGCCAGCTAAACTGCTCATTAAAGTGCCCATCCCGATGCACGATCCCTTACTGTCTGCCATGTATGGACTGTCAGCTCCTAACGCATACGACTTCACTAACCAAATTTCGACACCCACTGGTGTGGCGTATAATATTAAACAGGATTTGACTGTTATTTGAAACAGACGCTGCTTTCGTTTCTTCGGTGACCTCAACCCACCAGTTTCCATTGTCCTTCCCAAGCTTGACACCGTAGATGTCGCCGCATCTTATTCACCTCCTTGCATTTGGGGAGTTGCCGTTATTGCCCCATTAGGCTTACCAATTGTTTCGAAATCCAGTACATTTTTTGGACTTTGGATCTAGGATCATGGGCGAAACCTGTTCCCAAATTCATCGCCTGCTTGATTTGATGCCGCTGCTTATCTACTCTGCTACTTGTCGGGATTCTTAGTTCGCCTGGTAGTTTTTGCTCATAGCTGGTGTAGGCAGCCGAATCATATAAACGTTCGACGGCCAGCCAGGTTTAGGATGTGCGTCGATGGGCACTGAGCTGATGGGAAAATCGCGTTATCACTTGTATTGTTTGCCTGCCGTTAACCGTTGTTGTTCTTACTCGACTCTATGTGACTGAAATACTGACGAGCAGGACACTCCACCGGTAGGAGGGAAAGGTAGTCAATATTAAAGGTTAATAATACTTGTAGACAGTGTGCGCAAGCAGCTTACAAATGTCAACCGCACTGGGCGGCCAACTTTTGGTTAAACATGCGGTTCGGGGTAACAAAGCTAGGTTCCAGTTCACGCCTCCTACGTGCACCCCTCTTGGAACACGATAGACCGCCCTTCTGCTGCACAGATGCGGAGTGGTGGCACTGGAAAGAGTGCAAAGGGATGCTATTCGCCTGTTTGTTAGATTACATGGACTCAGTTGAGTGTCGCCTTCAGGTCACCGGTCTGTTTCCCTTAGGGTACAATGGGATCCACGTAGATCTGATCTTTACCATGTCTATGATCCATGAAGATTTAGGTCTTGATCTGCAGACCAGATCCCTTTTTTCGGGACCAAAGCTGCACTCGTGGACACCGACTTACGCTAATAAAGGGATCAGTGGGCCTACTATTGGTTTACCGTCTATCGCGGAGGATGACCAAGATGTGGAACGCTTTTCCCGAAATCGTGGGAAAAACTAGTGATCGCCTATTTAATCGCGGATTTGGCGAACATATGTTGGAAGGTAGTAAACAATCCTTGGCTAGGCCCTGTTCCTAAGCTGATTCTTTTCATGACGATTCACTCATGCGGATAGCAGGAGCATACTTTAGTCGTTAGGGCCCACCACTACACAAGAGGAGAGGAAACTGACAGCAATGACCCCACAACTTGGAGTGGTATGCGACCATACGACCATGAGACCTTACACGGGTAAGGTCACAACGAGCCGGAAGACGGTGAATCGCTTACCCGGGATTGTTTCCCTCTGCTCCTATTCCAAAAGACGAGTTGGCCGGGGTGCGGGTTTCCCTGCGGGCACCCACTTCACTTCTACGCATAGGCTGTTGCTGTACTTAGGGTGTGAGTAGCCACTGTCGTTTATGATTCAAGCGAATGAAGAAAGTTCCGAATACCCAACAGGCCTCAGGAGTACTGAGTCATCATCAATCTCACAAGAGGCTGTAAAGGTAAAAAAACAAGCGCACATTGTTCTCTTGTCACTGACCTCCTCGAAGGTACTGAGAATGTGACACAAGCAGCGTGATCATGAGAACACCACGATATTTTTGATAGGCTGTTCAAGTCTAAAGAAGAGGGTCTGACAAGAAGGCAAAACTTATAACGGCCTGCAGACGAAGAAAATTAAGGTTTTAACATGTAAACTCCACTGGAAATCGTTTTTCTCCCACATAATGAGGCGAGTCTGTTAGCACTGGAGCCAGGTCTATACTATAGGGTCATATCGCAGTCGTCAAGCAGGATAATTCGAGTAGATTAAGGTGGTTGGGTTGTTGCATGTGGATCCTTGATTCGTTCAACTACCGCGAGTTAAGTATTTTACTTCGTTGGGTTCAATGCTACTTCATTTCAATTTTTCGGAATTTGCTTGCTGAAACCAACCCCAACCTGGTGGACCAGGAGACTACCTCGTTACCCCCTTTTTCATTGACTCCAGACGTGATTGAATCATTGGCTTTAGGTAAGCCGTCGTGCAGAGGTCATTGAGTCACGGAGGCGTGCAGGTCATCACAAATCGTCAATGGAGATACTTGTCAGCTATCTACATCTAACGTCATCGACTTTCACGGGTTGGACCAGTCCGTCACAATAAGACAGCACCTTGACGTGGTGTGACGGCTTACACGCTCCTATTATCCAACGAAATATGCAGGATAGCTTATCTCAAGCCGAACATCCAATCACACCTTGAAGGCTAGTGCATAGAGGCCTGACGACGTAGTTTCACGTTCCTCCAGGTTGAGGTTTGATCTGCACTGGCAATCGAGTCGAAAAAAATGAGTGGAAGAATAAGTTATCCAAGAAGATGGGCTTCCACTCAGCCAATCCTCACTGCCTTGCAGACGGGTTCTTGTTTGAATCAAAAGCTTTGGTTGAGCACCCTAATCTTTCGTTCGCTTAGCAGCTGGACTTCGCAGCAGAATTCATTCGAAAATCCCAATGAATAGCATGAACAATGAATTCTACGCTGCCTCGATGGTTTTTTTGGGGTGGGAGGTTGAGGATAATCAGGACCGCGCCGCCTGTTGCTTCGAGTAGTGTTGGTGGGTAATGGTAAGGATGCGTCTGGTCCGAGTTCCCATGCTAGTTTTGTGGGTCAGACTCTTAAGTCAAAGGCTCCGGCTGGGGTTCCCAAAGAGAATCTCCTTCTTGGGTGTGGACGGCTACAAACCGTCGATCACTCGAACACCTCCAGCATCCTTTGTGCAAGGAACCCTTTCAATTTCCATTCTTTTAACGTAGGGTCCATGCAGTTTGCCACGAAGAACTGCGGCTCGACAGATTTGTCTGCCGGGAACATTAGGAGACGTGGAAGAAATAGTTCGCAAGCATTACCTAAACCAGTGTTCACTTCATTTGGATGCCTACAATGTTCGTACACTCACCAAAATAGGGTAACAAGCTGCTGTAGCTAGAACTCTTAAAACTTTCAAGGTAGACATGCGCAGTGTCTCTGAAGCGCCCTTGCGAAATCCTACTTGCGTGATCTTTTCCATAGTTGAGGTAAGACTTCATTCTCTTCGCGTGTCGAGTGATCTAGCTTCGAACGTTCATGGTCAGGGTGGCGTTGGGTTTGTTCTGAGTATGCGAGCGGAGCATGCACTGTTAGACTAAATTCCGGTCAATAGCCGTTTATGTGCAGTTCGGCTGGACGATTCTGTACTCGTCAATAGCAGTCGGTTAAAGAGCTGTTTTTTTGACGTATGTATGTACACCCACTGATTGCAGATCCCCTGAGGCCAAAGACGAGTTCTGCGGGGAGTAATCTCGTTTACTCCGCAATGTTCGTTTGACAGACGTTGTGGTTGTTGATAGGGATTTCAACGTCCGACTATGCTGTTTGGCGGAGGCCGAACGGCATATCGGATGCGAATTTTCTGTCCTAGGTGATCGGACCGACAACGGAGGTCGTCGTATCCAGGTTTGTTCTGACCACAGACTATTTCTGGGGCACACGAATTTTTGTCATAAAAAGTAAGATTGGCTCACCTGGCATCCTCTTTGGCCTTCACTCAGATTGGTCATGTTGCCACGGACGGTATAATGTTGGTCGAGTCAGATTCTCAGGTTGGAATTTACAGGTTTCCGCAACGCGATGTTTCACCACCTTAGCTGATATGACTCAGTGCCGTAATGAGTGCGCTGATATTGGAAATATTTTCTGTTCTTTGTGGTTACTCTGTCGTGCGGTATTTTATTTTTCTTTCGCCATTATTCAGGGCTCTGAGTTAGCAACCGAGACTGGAGCATGCTAGTGCGATGTCAGTAGTTGTATATACTAAACTGAACTGAACTCACGAAACATCTTGTTCCACTTTATCGCTGACAGAGCAATATGGAAAACTGGAACCTTCAACTACCTCCAGGCCTGCAGTATTTTAACAATTGCACTCAAGTTTCTGGGCTCCCAAGTTCACTTTTTTGCTCCCAAGGCACCTTCGAAAAAACGTAGTATTCCCCAGGGCAGTGATCTTCAAAGTGGCTGTGTCCGATCTGAAACAGGCAGAAGAACCAGCATGAGCTCACTAAACATCAATTAACATGAACTCTTGGACGATTAAACCAGTGCAATGCGTTTGGGTATCGCTCTCCGATGCGGTTCACAAGAGACAGTCTGAAATAAATAACAAGAACCTACCATGAGCAGGTGTCTTACGTCTTCGTGAGTGAGTGAGGTCCGAAAGACCTGTCAATTAGGTGGCTGGAGACCTTGAAGGATATGGCAGTGAACCGTGAACAGTGGCAATCGTGTTGTCATTTTCTGTCGAATCAGAATGATTGAAAAAATACGTTTATACAGTTAGACTGTGTTCTGTATGTTGGCTGCGGCACCATTTTTATTTTTTCCCGCTACCTGTTCTTGGATATTCACTCCATAGAAAGATGCAATCTTGGGGAAAAGGCAGCGGTCATTCAGACTTGCCTTGCTGTTTAACACTGAACGATAATGATGATTGTGATACCATGGGTCGAAGTACGTTAAGCGTACCACCCACCGTCCATACTCAAAATTCAGATCAATGTGGAAACAGAGCCTATTACACTGCTCCCCTTAACGAAGAAACACCAGTATCCTGCACTCCATGTACACTCCTGGGTTACATGCTTCACCGGGACAAGTCGCTTTCAAAGAACAAAGACTATTCCATATGACCACAAAATTACATCCCAATCTCAAGTTTGTCTCCATTCTCATGGCACGATACTCAGCATTTAACTCGGTGTTACTCTGGAAAGATTTGTGGCTGTGGAGGAGCCACATGCGTATTGTTTTAGTATAAGTCGAGTTATCTGAACTATCACCCCATAGAACCTTACCCTAGAATTGAGGTCAAACTTTGTAAGAGGTGACCAGAGATCGCCAACCTTGACCAGGGGAGCCATTTGGGGAACTTGCCAAGTAAATCTAGTTTACTTCGGTATTAGTAAGCCTGCACAAGACTCATGGATCCAGATAGATGACCTGTGATGTGATGAGAAATAGAACTAGCGTATTATGAACTCTACACATTGTTTCTTTTTCTTTCTCTTTTTTCGCTCATTGTTTTCACCCTTCGCCATGATTCCGATGGCACACTATCTGTGTTCAGATCTGTGCAGAATTAATAAATAACCAATTCGCGCAAAGTTGGGTACTACTGAATGGCTGGCCGACTGATGTTTACGAGTGTGAACTATGTAAAGTACTAAACTGAATAATTTTCATTTTGCTCCGCTGTACCACCGGAAGATCTTGGGATCTTCAGGTGCGCATTTCATTTAAGCCCCAATATTTTGGAAGCTGACCTAGTTTGATATGGATAGGTGACCAAAGGAAGCCATTGTGGGCTGTTGGTTCCATCGTGAGCGACAGAAATGTAATACGTGCGTGATCTTCCGCGGGCTTCAGGTGGCACTCAATCTGGAACAGAAGGCGAACGAAGAATCCCACACCAGCCGAAAATAATGAGGCACATCAGCCATCGTCAATAATTACATAGTTCGAGAAATTATGGTAGGAAAACTTGCCCAAAATATCCGCGTAGTATTCACGTGCGGTAACGACCTTCGACAGGGTTCACATGCGACTCAGTATGAAGTGAACAAGCGCTGCGCAAATCCAACAGCGGGGCAGAAAATGGAAGATCTCGAGTGCGAACAAAATGAAGCATGCCAATGATTCCCGGTTGGCATGAGTACACTTGAAGTTTACATAGATGAAGGCGATCCAAAGTGGAGGCACAGACACATCGAGACTGCGCATCAACCACAGTATTGTCATATCCTGGGCTCCATACAATATCGTACTGAAAAGCGGAGAGTTCCACGCGTCATCGTTGGACCTGGTTGGTTAATTACCAACCACAAGTGCTCTTAACAGTTGGTCAGTTACGAGCCGAAAGTGGCTGCCAATGAGGAAATGACACGATTTTTTTCAACGCTGCCAGTGTGGTACACGCTTCCTTTCCCCCTGCAGAATGCCGGTTCTCAATTGGAGTCAGTGTTCGAGAGAAAAATACAAATCTACCATTTTACTTAAAGGTACCCGCAATTGCCGATGTCCAATGGATCAGTTTCGACAACTAAGGTTACACCGAGCTCCGTGGCTACCATCACTGTATTTTCTAGCTCTTTCTTCGTTGATCCGAAACATTGCGATGGATGCAAGCAACTTAAATATGCGGTTTGTGATAAGCGGACTTCCTTGACCCGCAAAGTGGGACATCCCACTGGGAGGAGGACGAAGGCGTCCCGACTATTCGCTCTTGTGCTGTGAGGTTTCGGGAAGGAAACAACTATTTGGTGGGTTTTAATTTCGTATCCGGATCTTTAAGACCGCTGGAGACTTCAAATCCTAAAATCGTTATTGTTTCCGTATTTGTTTTTGACTTTATTAAACGTTAAACTATGTTTAACCGATTCTTCTGGAAATCGATACTTGTCAAGATATATAGTGATGTGCGAATCACTGAAAACGAGCTTGTTCGCCAACTTGTGTTTTCTCAAATCGATACTAATTTAGATCATGCGCTTCAGAACCGCCACTGCAGATCACGATGTTGTCCATAAGCAGAGATGCTAGATTTCGTTCTCTATTGTTTATGTCATCCATCGTTCGCTAAAACCATGTGGTGCCGTTGGTTCCACCTAAAGATTTATGGCACAACTGGTGTTAATTACCGCATGTCTGGAGTGCACTATACTTCCTTGAGTTGCTTTTGGCAAGAATGTGGCGCTATGAACTCTTTAATTCGAGCATACGAAATACTTCGAATCGAAGGATTTTTTGGATCACTTTGTCCATTCTTGGGAAAGTGCTCTGCTTAGATCTGGGCAACTAATTAGCATCCAAGCTACAGAGGAGGTGGAAGGTGAAGAAACTGTCATATGCTGAATCATACACATTGTTTATTTTTCTGTTTCTCATTCATTGTCTTCGACTTTGTATGTGGCTCCAATGGCGCATGATCTGTGCTCCGACCCGTGCAAGTTGTATATATCTTGGAATGGAGTAAACGACCATATAGGTATGTCGATAACCATGTCTTTTTTGTAGCGTTCGTTTGACGTAACTAGGAATCCGCTGAGACTTTGGTCAGGGCAGAGATGCATGCTACTAGACACGTCCTTGGGCTGCAGGTAAAGGATTGGCCAACATCCAGGTGGTTAGCCGTGAATAGGGTAAGCTCAAACCCACCAAATAAGCGGTCGCGGACAAACAGCGGCAGTGTAGCAGGCATCGTGGGTTTTTGCCTGACAACCAGTACCCCCAAAATACTTCAACAGACCGTTAGAGGCACTGTGGCGTGTCCTATCAACTAAAAAAGGTCATTGCTCTTTGTCAGGTCTCACTGAAAGGCGAGGTTTTCCAGAAGAGACAAATCAGTCAGCTGCCCACCGGGTCGTCTGGAATGATTCTGCAACCGTATAGAAAGCGCCTTGCTGCGAAAAGGCGAATGATGCATCCGAGAATAAAAAGGCCTATTATGGAATGGGTGACCGAGTGGTTCAGTAACCAACAACACGTACCATTTCACTCTTCACTTCTTCAAAAAGCGACCTTCCACCGTACACAACTGTTTATCCCTCTGTTGACTCGTGTTGCTCTACCTCCCATTGGATTCTCTCACATTTTTCGGAACTACAGTCCGCCATGGTAATGGTACTGCCATTGGAATAATTTCTGTCTCTCTTCCCTTACTCTCATGAACCAGCAGTCAAACACTAGAGTAAAACAAGAGAGGGTCGTTCAGTTCACTTTAATCGGCTGGTGGATTACGCATGCGGCTGAAAACAAAGAACAATCAAAGCGTAAACGTTTATCAAAACAATAATTCTCGATACGACAGAATAGCCCTCACATTTGTGGCTCATTAAATCCTCCCCTTTGCTAAAATTTCCAAGAGTAAGTTGCATTTTGCTGAACAATGTAGTGAGAGGTGGATTACGAAAGTGAAAATGATTGTCAAACACAAGTCTGCAGTTGGTGACAACAAAGGCAGAAAGTCCGCACGTTGGTAACATTGTGGTGATCTGTCAAGGATCGAATTACCACAAAGTGCTATGGAATAAGTTGCAGACACTGGATTAACATACGAATAGGACTCAGTTTTTCAGTTTTTTAGGTTTCCTGAAGACGGGGATCTCTACAGTCCTCTGGACTAAAACTGCTCTTTGCAATTACGCAGAAAGTAAAGACGGATGCGTTGTTGATGCTGCAGATTTTCCGCGGACTAATGCTTGTCAACATCAGGATTGTGAGAAACATGGGTTAAGTTATCATCGGTAATACTCTGGTCAGAATTCGATGGGAGTAAGTGAAAGCCCAGCGTAGAAATTGGATCAGAGACAACCGTACATTCATCGCGGGTAACGGAAGGCAAGTTTCTTAACGAAATGGGATGTTCACGACCATCTGGTAGTAGTACTGAGGCATAAGTTGGGTTGCAATCAGGAAGTTCTATCTTTTCGGCTAGCGCATCGTGCTTGGAGCGTCGATTCTGATTCTCCAGTAAAACCCTTTTGGAGCCGACTAGAGAGAGAAGTTTCAGTAGTGGCATGACGGTTGTAAATACACGTTCGTGGGGTGTTGCGTTGGTTGCCGTGCAAAGCGGTGGATATGTGGAGTGTAGTGCATCAAGAAGAACCGCTTCCCATTATTGAATTTCGAGACCTTTGGAATTCAGGGCCAGTGCAATGGCTGTCCAAGTTGTACCATTTAGATGCTCGACCCTCCCATTGCACTGGGATTATGAGTAGTAGTGTGGCTATCAGCTATATCCTTTACGTGGAGAAGTGTACAAGGCTCTTCTGACATGAAAGAAGCGCGGCGGTCTGAATGTATGCGAGCAGACATTCAAAAATGGGGAACAAATGAGTGAGAAACAATAACAGTGGATGTAGAAATATTAGAACAAGGAAAGACCAAAGGCAAGTGAGTGAACTCCTCGACGATTGTTAGCAAGCATTTATTAGGTTAAGTCTCAAAAGGCTAGGTTCCTTTGACTAGTGGTACATGTGGTGGTTTGGAAGACTCTGCCTTTACTTCCGCGCAAGTTCGACAGCGCCACATCATTCCTTTCATCTCCTGGTCAGGAAACGGTAAGTTTTGAGCGCGAAGAAAATAAAACGTATGAGTAACTCTCGGGTGACATAAAGACGGTGGAAAGTGGATACATTGGCACAATGGGATGACGTCAGCCAGTGTTATCGCAACCTTGGCGACAAGCGATGTCGTGTCAAGATGCAGAGAGTTCCACATACCATCGTTGGATCTTCTCGTTCCTTACCTTACTCCTCGATTGGTTGCCAAACGTGGATGCTGCCGAATCCTGGTCTGTCACCAATCTGAAATGATTATCAATCAGAAAATGGCACCATTTTTTTCCACACGTCAGCGAGGACAAGGTTTCTTTTCTACTGCAAAGTGGCACTTCTCGACTGGAGTCAGCGTTCGAGAGAAAAAAACCACCGGCCTACCATTTTCATCAAGAGTCGCCGCAATCACGATATCGGACGTGTCGGTCTCAACGATTAGATATGTGCCGGGTTACAGAAATCGTATTTTCTAGCTCTCTCTTTATTGATTCAAAACGGTGCACAACGCCTGCAGGCAACGGAAATCTGAGGTTTCTGATAACTAGGTTTGTTTTATGCAAAAAATGGTAGATGCACTAGGAATATTAAACGAACATCCTTACTACCGTTGCAACGAGACTGCACTATGACCCAACGAGCTACACAAGTTGGCTTATCTCAAGTCGGAGTTCCAGTGATGCCTGCGAGGTCAATGGGTAGAGGCCTTGCGAAGTAGTCTCCTGATCCTCCCGATCGGGGGTTGGTTTGAGTTAGCAGCTCAGTCGTAAAAGCGAGTGGAAGAATAATTGATGCAAGTTGATGAGCTTCCACTCAGCTATACCCGGCTGCCTTGCGGTCAGGTTCTTGTTAGAACCAAAGTCTTTGGTTAAGCACCCTAATCGTTCTTCTGTTTAGCGACTGGACTCTCCAGCAGTGCCCCTCCATCAGTTGCCATGAGTTGCGCGCCTTCAAATAATCCATGCTGCATCGGTCGTCGCGCAGGATAATCAGGACCGGGCTGCCCATTGCATCGAGCGGGGTGAGTAGTGATAAGTTTGCTAATGCTCAGAGTTCTCTCTCCTTTATTCAACCTGTCTTCTGTTTCCAACCAAATCTCTTTGCCCCTCTGCTTACTCATAATGTCAATACTGGTATCACGTGATACTCGCAACGGACCATTGCCAAGTAGTGTTTTCTGTCTGCTAGCTCACATTTTCTCAAGCATCGTCGGTCTTTAAATCTCGGTTTCCTCAACGTGTACACTCTCATGCAGGCTGACCAACAGGCGTGTTTAGCTGTGACAGTGGACTGACTTTCGATTGATGTCTGCTGTGTAATTTAAACACGAATCCAGGATTCGAATAGAGTATTTCAACTAAACGCACCTAATATCTTGTCAAGATATCTCCTGCATACTTCAGGAGACGAAGCAGCTCAACCTGTGTCAACGCGGTATAGGAATAGTCTTAAGTGCGAAGATTGAAGCGGTCCTTTTAGACTGGGTCATGGTTAACAAGAATCAGTCGAGGGGCGGAGGGATAGTTGTGTTAAACGCAGTTTGTTTTTCATTTCGGCATTTACTCCAATAGATTTCAATGGTCATACACAAAAAGACGAGTTTTATGATGAACTCATCATTCTTGTTCGGAAGAGCAAAGGCTCTGACATTGTAGCGGTGGCAGGTGATTTTAATACACATGTTGGAAAACTGAATGCATCGAAAGCCTGTTTAGGTGGGCGGTGCGGCTTGCCTAATCAGCAAACAGATAACGGGGAGAAACTTCTCCAAATCTGTGCAGACAAAAACTTGTTCCTGTCTAATACGAATTTCCGACAGTTCGCGTGGTACAGCGACATGGCGCTCTAACTCCACAAGTAGTCTGAGTCAGACCGGCCGTGTTACAGTAAGCTACCGTTGGCGCGGTTCTGTCCAGAACTAGATCGTACTGGACCACGCTCGTCGAATCGAACCATACGTTACATTTGGTGCGATTTCTGCCTCAGCTCAACGGCCATCGACGTAGGCCACAAACTAGATTGGCCGTGGGAACGTCTGTGTGATTTCGCTGTTCACAACATCTTTGAGCAAAAACTATCCGATGAACTAGGAACCCTGACGGGCAACAATGTAGACGATCAGTGGGATCAAATAAAGCAGGTAATGCATTTGGCAACAGATTTCGCCTGTGGTCCTAGGTCCAGCGTTCATCAAAGACACTGGGTCTCGCAAGGGTCGCTGGGCCTAATGGAGCAAAAACGCCGGCTGCCTGACTGCAAGAAAGTGAATAAGATGCTTCGAAAGTTGCAGCTTCAGTTGGCGATAAGTCTTATGAATGACCGTGAAAACTGGTAGGTCTAGGTAGCTGAGGAGATGGAGGAAGCGGCCGATTCAGGGAAGTCTCTCTTGACCCCCAACAAAGTGGAAGTAGAGTCGAATATTCGAATTCTGAAGAAAGGAATAGCAACTGGTCCCGACGACGATCCCCGAGTTCTTTTCAAATTGGGTGGGGAAGCCCTGGTGAAATCACTTACCTTCTTGTTTCATGATATTTGGAACAAGGAACGTATTCGGTTATCATGGGGCGAGTCACTGATTGTACCCATTTTCAAAAAGGGCACACGAAGTGACTGTAGCAATCATCGTGCTATTAGTGTAGCTCCGATAGTTACTAAGGTGTTGGCTTCGATGATGCTGCGTCGTTTGAAACCGATTCGCGAGAGTACCATCCACGAACAGCAGGCCGGATTTCGTCCAGGTTGAGGTTGCATCGACCAAATATTCACTCTTCGCCAAATACTCGAAACGCGCCACACGCACCGCGGTCTGATGGTCGTAGTCTTCCTGGGCATGAAAGGTGCTTTCGACTCCGTGGATCGGCCAGTACTATTCAGTGCTCTCCACCAGAAGAGTATGCCAACAAGGTTCGTGAACCTGTTGCGAGCATTGTACTCGCATACCTATGGTCGCGTTAGGGTATACGGCGAATTGTCAAGTTCATTCGAAAGGACTATTGGTGTTCGACAAGGGTGTCCCATATCTCCATTTCTGATCAGCTTCATCACGGAGGTGATGGAAAATGCATTAACAGGTCTTCAGATGGCAGGAGTCGCGTTTGGAAATGGAGGGAAGCTGTGACCTAGATTATGCAGATGACGTTGTTTGCCTGTTCGAATCCGCGGACCATGCACAATGCGCACTAGATCGATTCTCGAGGTGGGTTGCTCGGTCTGAAACCTGTTTGATACGGTCGAAGTGCAAAGTGCTGTTATAGGACTGGACGGCCGTGGTGTCGAACTTCATATTGGATAGAAAGAAACCAACGATTGTGGAACGTTTCACTTATCTTGGCAGCCGCATGTCGAATGATGGTGGCTCGGCAGGGGAGGTAAATACGCGCATGTCCAAGGCTCGAGCAGCTTACACGGGAGACAGTCTAACTGAAAAAAATGTACTTTTTCAATCATTCTGATACGACAGAAAATGACAATGCGATCGCCACTGTGCACGGTTCACTTCCATATTTTTCAGTGTATCCAGTCAGCTAGTTGAAAGGTCTTTCGGACCCCAACCACGAATACGTGAGACATCTACTTTACCCAAGTTCACTATACATTTTCTCATCCCGCGTTGCCACGTCATCTGTTAACCTCCATATGGCTTCTTCCATTCCTTGGAGGAACACAAAATAAGGCACGGTATAGTAGACGAGTGTTCGACATACGCAACACGACCAAGCGAACGCAGTCTACTAAGCTTCATACGTTGAAATAAGGTATTCTGAGAGCCGACACCCAGTACTGGATTCATGAGACCCACGTCATTCACCTGGCCACTCCACCCAATCCTAGCCACACTAGGTGGACATCGGTGGTCAAAAACCTCTAACCTACGAACATCTCCCGCACGAATATTCCATGTCTCGCAACCGTACAACAGAACTGAACGCACTGCAGCACAGTAGGCACGACCTTTCAAATTCAGTGAAATATCAGGCCGACGCCACAAGTGCTTTAGGCCAGAGTAAGCTGCTCGAGCCTTGGACACACGCGTATTTACCTCCCCTGCCGAGCTACCATCGTTGGACACGCGGCTGCCAAGTTCCGGAATTGTGATTTCCTTTCCTTTCAGCACCAGGTTCTGCAATAAACTGCCCGAGTGTTTTGATGGCTGCTTGAAACCATCGATGCCGTGCCAAAGAAGCTACCATAAGCTTTCTGATCCGACTTGCTTTTCAGTTTTTGAAACATACTGGGGATTGCTCGCACCTGGGGAAATCACCTAGTCAGAATTAACCAACCGGAATACTTAAAGACGTTGATTTGTTGTAACGACTAACCCTGAGAGATGAATGCACAGGCTCCTGCAGGTTTTTAAGAATTGTCTTAGACTGTGGAGATCCAAAGCACGTGCTACCGAGACAATCTCCAAGCACTCCAACGCCTTATATATATGTATGGTTAGAGGTTAGAAGGCGTTCACTGAGTTATAACATTTACTGTGACGTCTCGATCCAAACTAGGACTCGTTGTCAAACGTGAACGAGTGATTGAATGGAATCGCTAGTTCCGTTCGTTTTGGTGCACTGTCCGTTTGCTTATATCTATTCTGTTTGCCAACCTCGACATGCCGGTTGAACGAGTTATTCGTCTGGAGAGCTTCCAGAATCAGTCGCTCCCCGTTTCTGTTTGCCCAGATGACTATCTGTGCGTTGTTCATGTTGACCGCATGGCTTGTTTGTGTACCATGGTTTCATATCTGCGAGTGTAGGTCAGCGCGTCTTTGTGCTAAGCTATGTTCGTCCAAGTGTGTGCCTTATTGTTTGCCTGTCTCACTGACATTGTTTTTCACATTTGAGGCATGGAATGGCATGAACTACCCCTGATTGGTAGTGCTGATCGACGCGATTTCTTCCGTTGAATAGATTGGATCTCAGGGTGCCAGTCGGTTTGTGAGCGATTGCTATTCAGTCGACGTAGGATGCTTTCGACCGTATGTATGGAAGTACCACGGTCGATTTGGTCCTCTTGGTATTTCTCCTCTGTTTTCTACGCATACAGGCGTTAATGAACGAGTTTGGCCCTATCGAGCCGACTGAAGACCCAATCAACACAAGCCAGTCGAAACGGACGCTTCTTCAACCGAGAACATGTCAACAATAATCGAAGGTGAACAAAGCAACTGAGCAACATATCTACCTTGCCACTTCACCAAGAGTAGCCAATGAACGCCGACTAAAAGCCTAGATGACCCATTTAGACGGACGACGGCAACCAGATGCTCGCCACATTATCATAGCAATAATGAAGTCACCTCGATTGGTGATAAAAGGTTTGCAATCAAATTGTCCAAATCGGTGAGCAGACTAATGCCATACATATATAGATATATACATTTATATATATTTACTACACCGGTTTGAAAACAAGGAAGATGCCTACGCAATATGTAAATGGAACTTCACAGATGGAATACAGCCAAATGGGAAAAAAAATGTCAAAGCATAACAAATCAGCCCTTCTTATGCTTTCACGGTACAAATTTCGTGTCGTTTTTGGTTGCTTTCGTCACTGACTTCGGTCCAGAACCATATATTAGTATCTCTAACCGGTACCAGTCCTCTTGGACCCTAACCGGGAATGCGAGGAGCACCAACTTATGCCAAAACCGGGACGAAATTTATCGCACCTTTAAGCAGGTTGCAACCTGACCGCTGCGTCTCTTCATCCAGTTCTTCGCAGCACGCGCAATAAGAGCTCGGGAAGGTAGACGATAGGCCGAAATACGCAATACGTGTCCAATCCACCGAAGGCGATGTAGAGTGGTTATCTCAGTCAGGGAACGACTATCTGCACCGAACACGACGACGCACCTTGCCGTTGCTCACTCGACGTTCCCACCACACGCGAGCAATGCTTCGGAGACATCGGTGGTCGGAAACAGGAAGTCGCCGAGCGTCCTCAACGCGGATAGGCCAGGTCTCGCAGCCGTAAATCAGAACGCTACGACTGCGCCATTGTGCACTGTTTTCTTGAGGGAAAGACGTCATTGCATCACCACAAGTGTCACGGTTTCGCGAAAGCTGCCCTGGCCTTCGCACTTCGTGATGGCACCACCTATCCAAAACCTCCACCAGGTTTGATCAGGCCGCCGCGGTACTTAAAGCTATTGACTACCTCTAACCCATCACCAAAAAGGGTGACTGCAGGTGCACGTTCCTAGCAGTGTTGAAGAAGTATCTTGCATTTTGAAGGTGCAAAGCACATACTGTACCTAGAGACCTGGAACGCCAAGCGGTCTAACGCGCGCTGAATTGCCTGCGCATTGGCATGAGGGCGATGTACTCGGCAAAAAACTGTTATTTGAGATAAGTTGAACGCCACCGTCTAACAGACCGAATAGAGCGTTCCGAAGAACATTCTCTATGACAAAGTTGAAAAGAAATAGGGACAGAGGGCATTCTTGCTGTACTCCACTGCAGACGACGAAGGGTGGGGAAGGCTAGCCATAAGCCGTAACCCGACCTGACGTATGACGGTATAACTCTTTGAGGACCAACACGTAGTCCTCAGGTACTGCATTTCTCAACGAACATTGCCACAATACAGACTTATCAACAGAGTCGAAGACTGGGACAATGTCTGAGAAGGTGATCGTTGGCCGGATCGTGAGGGTTTGATCGCAAAACCCAGCCTGTTTCTCACGAGTTTCAGCTTCGCACGTGTGAAACCTCCGAAAAATGACGGCTGAAAGTGAATACGACGCTGTCGAGACTAGGGTAATGTTCATATGGTTAGCGCAGTCACTACACAATCCCTTTTTAAACCCCACATGCAGGGTACTTCCTCGAACTAACACATCTTCAAAAACAAAACTTGAAGTTATTTTACCAGTTCTATTCCTCCAATATTAAATAGAGCTAAGGAGAGACCATCGGAGCCCGGCGTTTTACGTCATAAGGCTTGGATTTCCTTGAGGATTTCGGCCTCAGTTGGTGGATCCGTTGTAACAGGTACCTGGACACTTGCCGGCATAGTAACGGGATGCGTTGACGCTAAAGACCAGTTAAACTCCTTGAAAGTGCTCCGCCCAACTTGTAAGACGTCGCTCCTGGTTAGTGATAGGCGAACTGGCAGCTTCCCAGATCGTCTCTCTCACACCCAATGCTTTCCTACCGGTAGCTTGGATGGGGTGAAACGGCTTGCGGGAATTCGCCATGGTAACAACATGTCTCATCTCCAAAGCTCGTTGAAACCACCAGATCTGACGCTGTTCATGCAAGCTTGCTTTGACTTCACGTCTCGTTATGAGCCATTCTTCATCATACTCGTTACCAGCGGGGTTTTACTGGGGTGCATCAAGAACTCACAGAGACTCAACAGAAATCCAGGGTGTCACAACGCGATGGGTCAGGCCACAACTCACGAAATCAGCAGATTGCAAGGCATTCTTGATGAGCGATCAGTGCTCACTGGTGTCCTGAGGTAGACGCATTCTTAGCTTTTTAGCCAGTGCGCTTCGAAAGATTGATGGACGAGTTAGATCAGATAGCTCGTCGCAGTCTAACCGGCGCTGGGGCGTGCATTTTGAGAACCCACCAAAAAACATGGACTAACTAACGTAGTCGGATTCAAGGGCAGTGCTCCAGTATGACCGGCAGTCTTGTAAACCGCCCACCATTTGTAACTAATAGCAATGTGCTCGATTTGGGTCCACCGCTGACGGAGAGGGCGGACGCCAGGTGGCGTACCGGCGATTGGAACGCCCGAAGCTTTTACTAGTGAAAAGCAATTGATGGTCTGAGCATAGAGCCAACAACCGTTCTCCATTTTCAGGACAACAGGAATCGAGACCAAACGGATCTTCTAGTTTCGCTTCATTCGAGGACAGCCGACCTATTCTCGTATTAATGTCCTCTGTCAAAATCATAATGTCACCCCATCTGTTATGTATAAGAGGTTGAGCAGCTTTTTGTAGAAAGTAGCCTTGACTGCATCTGGGCTGCAGTCTTTTGGTGCGTACGCTGAGACAACGAACAAGTTTTGTGTATCAAAGCGACATCTGTTTACTTTTCATTAACCTGCACAGCTGGATGTCGACTGGGATCCGTTCAAGTAGTGGAGTATTGGCCCTCTTACACACACCAGCGCCATCAAAACCAAAAGCCGCAGCGCCAGAGTCCACAGAAAAGTGCGGATGAAACTTCACGGAAGGACTAGATGAAGCTGTCAAATGGATAATGGATCTGGATTGTCCAATGTGGGTCCCTTGTATACAACACACATCGGTGGCTAGAGTCTCCCTGTTGACTTGTCCGCACCAATGTTTGCACATTAAAGGTTTCTACTTTGAAGGTGCATCGAGGACGAAGAAGTGCATCAGCGGACGGAATTGGGTTCGATGAGATTTGGATTCTCTCTGAGGGAGGACTTGAGAGAACAAGAGCAGGACTTATTCCAGTGAAACGGGCTGCAGTCCCTGAGGAATATCAGCAAGTGGGGTGGGAGTGGAAGAAGAACACGAATTAGTAGAGGAACAAACAGTTGTACACTTTGGAAGGTCGCTTTTGTCTGTTTATATGCGACTATAACTTTTTCTTCTTAGGTAAATTATATTCTTGTCTTTGCGCTTTGTGCCTTTTTGACGCTTCTCTTTGGCTTGTCCGGGATGTTATGCTTTGTGGGCTGCTGAACCACTCGGCCACCCATTCCATAATAGGCCTTTTTATTCTCGGATGCATCACTCGCCTTTTCGCAGCAAGGCGCTTTCTATGCGGTTGCAGAATCATTCCAGACGACCCGGTGGGCAGCTGACTGATTTGTCTCTTCTGGAAAACCTCGCCTTTCAGTGAGACCTGACAAAGAGCAATGACCTTTTTTAGTTGATAGGACACGTCACAGTGCCTCTAACGGTCTGTTGAAGTATTTTGGGGGTACTGGTTGTCAGGCAAAAACCCACGATGCCTGCTACACTGCCGCTGTTTGTCCGCGACCGCTTATTTGGTGGGTTTGAGCTTACCCTATTCACGGCTAACCACCTGGATGTTGGCCAATCCTTTATATATATATATATATATATGTATATATATATATATATGTATATATATATATATATATATATATATATATATATATATAGCTGCGTTCTGTGCGAGGAAATCACGCATCTTAATGACTTTACTGTTTTCCAGTTCCTCTCTGCAAGTTGAATTGAAATATACGAGACGTATAGTTGCCGCAAGGGCTGATGAAATGTGCATGGAATTTCGATAAAGTTAGCTCTTGGCGTCTTCGTTTTTGGTGTTCAAAAGATTCTCTAATTTGTTGGTCACCGGAATTTGTGATAGAGAATCGTGGACAGTGAAAATACCGTCGATGATTTCTGTTGAATCCGAATGGTTGGAAGAATGTGCATTCCTGCAGGTAGATTGTACTCCTTTTGTTAGATACTACGGCTCTTTTTTCCCACTTTTGTATGGCCTCCTGGCGTATTCATTCTTTCTATAGCAACGTGTAACTTACAGAAAGTCAGCGGTCGGCTGGACCTACCCTTTTGTTTAGGCTCTACGCTGAAGATGACCTGTTGAATGCAGGTAAAAATTCGGCTGACTTTTGATCCAAGGAGAACTGGGATGATCGTAGTGAATTTTGAAATGGCCTGATATGTATGTTGTTCGGGTACAAGTACCGTCCCAATGAACTCGGCGTTCCACGCAGGTACTAGTGAACTCACGGAACGCCGCTCATTGTTATTTCGTTCGATGAAGCTATATAATCTGTCGGGTGTCACTTTGGTTTGACTGTGTAATTGTTGTTGCTGGTTGATATCCCTGCTGATCCTCGGCTTACGTTAGACTTTCTGCCTTTGTGCATTTCAGATTGGTTCCGCATTAACTTGGGAGATCGTTATCCAGTGGAAATTACAGTTAGTGTGAATGGATGAATTGCTAGTTTTGTTCCGGTTTGGTCGTATTCACAAATAGACAATGATGGTGAGTGATGTTTATTTTACCCTATTGTGCGAGATATGTACTATATTCCTAGAAACAATCGCGGCGTGCTTAGTTGGACGAAACTAAGATTCCTTGATCGTCTTTATTTGTACAGTATATCTTTCAGAAGCACAACCTCACTATCCGGTCACGTTGTTGTTTCCTCTGGAGAAAAAAACCGGATTATAATGAATAAGACTAATGCGCAGTGGATTTTAGATTCAGCAAATGTTCCAAGGGGTTTATTGTCATCGGTCTCTTGGGATTTATTTGCCCAATCTTCGCGGCAGATAATCAAACATTTGTACTAAGTTATTGAAACAAAGGATTTTATCACTTTTTCCGTCGTCATATTTTTCCGCTTCTTCCAGAGTTTGTCTTTTAACGTAGTTACGTTTTGTAGGGATAGACCATTTGTTTGTTTGTATGCCGAATGGGCCATCGCAATATATTATACATATATATATTATATGAGGATGCTTGGTTTGTCTGTGGATGTTAGATTACCCAGTTACCTAAATCGGAGTATATAGTTTACTCAGGAGACCCTACCCCAAGTCCTCGATTGTCCTACACCTGGTTTTGTTATGCACTGTCACCGTTTACAAACGTTTTTGAAACTACAATGTCTGCGCGCCGCTTTTATTGAAGAGAACTTGTTTTACGGTGTAAACCTATTGCGGGCGATGTCTTCACACTCCGTTGATTTCCTCCATCCGAGGTCTGTCGTTTTCCGAGGAAACGCCGTCCCAAAGGCCGACTAGCTGTCTTCATTCACATACCACCCAGTAAAATGTCTCTTCCACTGGTGGCCACTAGAAATGTGCCTTTGTTGTTCGGAAAAGTGACTGACTTGGTGTATCTACTGGATTCACGTACTTATCGGAACACGTGTATCAAATGCATACAAGAATCCTAGTTGAATCTTGGCGCGAACGATCACTGCTTTTGACGGTCAAGAAAATAATGCAGGAAATCCAACAGCAAAGGGGTTATGACATTTGTTAGGGTGTGGCAAGCCAGAGGTGCTTTTCTTACTCAACGGTATTGACTGTCTACCTATTGTCTCTCTTTTTTTGTGACATGCTTGGAACACGAGCGTAGTGGAAAGAGCATAGCCACTAGAGCCGATCAAGCGAAGGGGAGAGACAACATCGGCAACCGTAACCCTGAAATTTAAAACTGCATATAACCACGTAAGTTCTCACCAGGTCAGGTTTGGTAAGGACTCTTGGAAACACTGATCCCCATGCTCCAGTTTTTTTGCTATTCCTTTGGAGATATGTAATATGAAAGTAACATCCTCTTATATGAAGCATCTGCGCCGACATGCAAGGTCACGGTCACAGGTTATTAAACGTTTGCCAGAAACGAAATCAAGCTTATGGGCTCCAACTTTGCTAATCAAATTTTGAGCAGCCGGAATGCACAACTTTTACTGAAGGATTCGGCTGCTTTGTGGCTGGAAGAAATGGCTACCTCATTTTTCATTAATGTCTTCAAAGGTACACTCAATCAGCTTGCCATGTTTGTCCCTTCAAAACATCCCTCTACTGACTGTACTGGTGTCGAACCTAAGAATAAGGAAAATATCACGATTTGACTCACCACTGGGTCAGACGCCTTATTTCCATGTATCCTTAAATATGGTATCCATGTTCTATCTAGAGTGACGGTCTCTGTGAATAACAACGGCTTGCGTTTACGTTCTTTTCCTGCTTGATGAAAAGTACAAAATTATCACGATTCCGAAGATAACATCCATCGATTTTTCCGCATGACCCCGTCTCACTGCCCCTACCGTGATCGTTTTTAAACTCACTGAGCGTGCCACTCGGTCGCCCCGTTAAGTACACAGTGACTCCACGAAGACACCCCCCGACCGTGCTGAGGCATTTGGAGACCTAACGACTATTTTAATGGACGTATGCAAAACATGAGATCTGGAGGAAAATTGTCGAAATTTTTAACTAATAACTGTCTTTCGAAATGCCGTTCGTTGCCTTTTCCCCACTCATGTGAGTGAACTTCCCGGTAGTTTATCCAGTTCTTCAGACGAGGTTGGCATACGCCAATTCGTACCAACTGATGTCTTAAACGACTTATTCTTGATCCCTCAAAACATCGTGACCTCAGAACAGAATTGTTTTCTACAACCCATCCATTTTATTTCTCGTTCTGCTTTCCCTAACGACTCTTGTGCCATTCTTAATATACTTCCAACAATCAAGTCCGTGATGAGCATTGGGATCTCTTTGTTCTCCAGTCTTTGCGTACTGTCGATTGTGTCTATCTTCGAAAACCAGAAAATGTAAACCGCGGACATAAGTGGTATGATTGACGTATGGTGCGTATGCTGATCACGAATGTTCATAATCGCCTGAACACGCAAGGAAACATCATGACAGAGTTCAGTCACCTGTGAAACAACCAGTTGATAATGGAACTTACAAAAGTTGAAACTAGCATTGAACTGTTGGCCAGTAATTGTCGAAAAAAGCTATCACTAGCTAAAAAGCTGGGGCAATCAGCGAACGACCCAGAAAAAAATGTGAAAAAATGCCTCAGTAATGTCACCTTGACTACTAACAATTACTCAAAATAAGGCTCAACTTCAATCTAAGAAGCGCCACTACGGAAGAATGTCCTGCTGAACTGGGACATGCAGTCATAGCATCCGGTTTCCGAGAGGACACTAAATTCGAGCTAAAATAAATCATTTGCAAGTGTGTTCTGCACAAAATCATTCAAAGGCATCTCAGTTATAGAACGCAGAGGTCTACATGCTGAAGGAGAACGTGCGCAGTTATCCTGCTGATTCACAAAAGAAGACTGACGTCATCTTGGACAAAATCGATTAAGTTGAGAAAACAACTAATCAATCACGTGGTCGTCTGCCGTTTGCTCAACTTTGACCCAACGACGTAACTGGAACAAATCTATAAGACCCCGATATAAAGAATTATCGGAGACGAGTGCTTCAAACTGAAGGCTGGACGGTTCTGTGGACTACTACAAGGACATTGAAAATACTGACGGTTGTGAACTACCGGGAGTGTGCTTATGCGCTTGCTTCAAATTCAGCTGGACTAATAAAAACAAATTAAAGGACAAACGATAAGGCCACCCATATCAGGATTTCTTGCTGAAGCCGTGATGCAGGCTCTTGAAGACATTGCGCCATCAGAGATCAGGCCAAAAATTCAGTTCATATACGCGGTTGATATGTTCGTTAATATTGGACACTCACATATCGTAGATACGAATAAAATCACCATTTTCAAATTCGCCATGTACTTGGGGAAAGGTGGAGAGCTGGAATTTCTAGATTTGTCGGTAAAAAAATGCCAGCGGTACGTGCGTTTGTCGAAACCAAACACATAAGGACCAGATATTGAGCCTTCATAGCAACGATCTAAATAACCCCAAAAAGGTTGTGTATCTGTACCCTGTTCACGAGAACCAACATCGAATATACCTCAGAAGCACTAAAAGTCATGCACAAGGAACGGATATCCAAGAAACCCTCCAGGAAAAACTTTGAACTAGATGAACGGGGACCAGAGACAAAGAACAGTAAAACGAGGTGACCATTTTGCTGCACATCAATAACTTATCTAAACTGACTTTCTCCAAGCTCATAGACCATCTCGAACTTTGAAGAGACTCGTATCAAAGCCAAAAGAGCACCTAAAAGCGGATTGGAGGAAACTTTGTATACAAAGATAAGTGCGTACACTGCGACAAATGCTATGCCAGCCAAAACGGAAGAAAAGTGGTCACTAGAATTCACAAAGAAAAACTAGCTACCAAAAAACATGATCAGTTCTCATGTGCGTTCGCGAAAATAGAAGAAGACAAATTCAGTATGGGCAATAGCCACATTCTGGACCAAGCAACCGCGGGAAACGCAGGGGAATTCTTTCAGGTCTGATGCTGTTCAAAAAGGTCAATCAGTAAACATTAAATTGGATCGATTGTGTAGATGGGTAAAGCCCAAAACGCTCAAATAAAAAAAACTGGAAACTAAGTCGCGTAGATCCATAATGCAGGTGCATCAATGGAACTGAGTGACCGGCGGTGATCACTCAGTTAATACTCCAAGCGTTTGGATGTAAAGGTTGCCGAATCAAATTTTCCCTTCGCTGGTCAAATTCTTTATTTTGTAGTCATCTCTTGCCCGCGTCATCCTTCTTGAAAACGAAGTACCGTTGTTTCATCAATAAGAAGTGAAAAAGTAAATAAATCGGAAACAATAGCATGCAATTAAAGAGATCAAACTCATTATGCAGTACTTCAAGCCTTCAAAGCCAAAGGTCAAATCGGGTGATCTAGACTGGGAAGCAAGTGCATAATTTCCAATTCAGGGTCGTCGATGAGGTCCATGGTCAAACCTAATAACGAACGCACGGTTGCTAAACACTAACTGCACTAGTGCGCTGGCGATGAAACGTTTGTCGCCTAATTGCCAAGCTCAACAATCAGAACCCTGCGAGAATTCTCCAACCACTTTTTCTATGACTTTTTTGAGTGAATTCGGAATAGTCTCTTTTCAAAGGAAACATCGTAACCGACTTATTTCACGTTGACCTAAACCTTTCTTTAACATCAAGGATTTCCGTGTTGCTCTTTATCTTGATCGCAGACTGCTACGTTGTCATCATAGGCTAGGGTTTCTGTTGGATTCTTGTTCGGGCCGATTTCGCTGATTATGCGTTATAAACACGGCAAAATCATATATATATATATATATATATATATATATATATATATATATATATATG
>LUCM01009999.1:115625-163562 GCA_008360955.1 Fasciolopsis buskii
ATATATATATATATAATGCAAATGTGTTCGGTTAATCTGCCATCGGTGCCATACTGCAGGAAGAATCAACGGGCACGAATTAATAAAAAGGTATGTCTCGTGTCACTCATCATATATGTTGGTTTTCCGGGTTGCATGGATTTGATGGCGGCTGACTTAATACCAAGATTATTTCTTCGTGTAATTGCTCCATGGACGCAGTTGTTGCTGTCACAGCCCTGGTTTTTTTTACGTTTTTGAGTGTTGTAAACGGGATCATTGATGGAAAAGTTCTGTTCGTCTTAGGCGTGCGAATATCTAAGTTACTACGTGTCCAGTGCGTTACTCGCGCCAATTATGAACATAATATTAGAGGTTGTGAAATAGCGCACACGAGAAAAAAGGAGAAATAGAGACCATGTGCATGGTATGGTAAGTTGCATAATGGTGCACTGTTTACAACTGTGTCGCTTCAACAAATCGTATTTCTATCGCTCCCATGGTCACGAAGAGCATTGTTTAGTTTTCGGACTGGATCTTTGAGCTTAGGAAAATCCCTTTCACATTTGCCCGATTAAATTTCAATCTGCTAAAAGGAAATTGTCATAGGCAGCAACTTACGGACCGTCATTGGACAAAAGCGCTAATTGTTTCACTGTTGAAGTGTGAACTTATACTTCGTCAAATATTGATGACCCCGATCTTCTCGATAAGCTTAAGATCCCCGGTGCGATTCCAGCTTGCAGCTTTTGATGTTAGATGTGAAAAGCATCTATTGGATTTCTGTTTCATGCGACATCTGGATCTTTCTACCTAAAAGCAGCAATTCGGTGATGGAATAATCGTTCATTCCATTCACTCCAGTCATTTCCCTTCTGGTTTCAGGTTTCACTTTTGTGGGTTCTATCGTACTTCGTCATTGTTCTCTACGGATTTATTCTCGTATTTTGTACTGCCGCTGGCCTCCTGTACATCACGGAATTGGTTGAAGAACACACCGTGACAACGGGCAAGATTATTCGTTATCTGATTGGTTTGGAGGTGGTCTTGCACGTATTGTTGTTTTTCACCGACAATATCACGTACATGTCTTTTGGTGTCGGTCTTGTTGCCCACTTGTTCTATGCTTCTTTGTTGAAACAGTTTCCTGCTTTCTATATCAGTTCTGTTCCCTTCCTGGGCAGTTTAATAATGTTTGTCCTTCATCACGTGGTCGCATTCAGCATGTTTGCTGCCACGTTTTACCCATTTAGTGAAATGCTTGCTTATTTTACGTTTTTTTGTTGGGCTGTACCGTTTATGTATTTGGTCTCATTGTCTGCGAATGACATGGTGTTACCTCAAACAGTAGATACGAGATTCCGTCCTGAAATAGAGCCACTGCTATCTGGATCCAGTCACGATGTGGTTTCAGCCTATCTGAAGAAAAAGCGACGCAGTTTGTACTCCGTGCTGTCATACATCCGTGAATCTTTACCACTGTTCAAGCCGAAAAAGGGCTTCTGAAATTTATAATCAATATGCTCATGATCCTTTGTGCCACGTATCGCGGATGTGCTTCAATATAACCACTGGTCCCCTCCGTTAACACTCCATATGTCTTTATGCCCGTGCATGCTCCGTCTTCAGCTGCAAAGACATTCCTCAATCATTACCATCCTTTCTGCTTACACAATAATACTTTCTGGTTCATCGTTTTCAAGTCAATTCTTTATGAATAAGTTTTCGGAGAACTTGACCTGTGTTTTCGATCGTTCTGAAAATACTTCACCCAAGTGCGGTTTTTTATTGAATTTGTGCCCTTATTAATCGTTGACTTGGACGTAATTCGTGTCCTGGAACTCGTTCCAATGCGTCTGCTTCAGGTCTCATCTGAATTCACTGGAACGCAAAATATTGCTCTGCACACTGATAAGACGAAAATGATAGATTCCGATATATACATATGTATTATAGATGATAGCAGGTTATAGAATGATGTTCTTTCTCATAACTTAGGTTCAACAGGATGGTATTGGTTTGCTTGCTGAGTTGGGAGATTTGATTGCAAACGTTTCATCACCAATCGGAGTGAAGTCGTCAGTATTATGATATTGTGGCGAGCGTCTGGTTGCCGTCGTCCGCCCATAAAATATATATCCCATTTTCTCTGACTGCTGTTCTTGATTATTATTAGTTAGAATGAAGGACAAGTTTTCTAAGGGCAACAACTTAATATGAAAAGGCTTAAATATTGATTTTCACCAAAATTTTCCCGTCCGCCCTAGTAAGAGAAATCTTGTATTTAAGATAATTTTCAACATTTTATTTCAAAGTTACAACCTCCTCAAACTGTGGAAATTCCCAACCTTGTTAGAACAAATAACATTTGGTCACTTTTCGGTTTGTTGATTCGCTTTTATGTATACGTTAAACGTTGCTGTAATTTGGCTCCGGAGTGACCACTAAATATACAACCATGACAAATCTACCTTCACAATCCCTCTAACTATTGTTATTTTATATCCTTACTTCACAATTAGTGTGCCAGTTGGTTTGTTCTAATTTGAACATGATGCTTGCACAAACACTGTGATGAAATGAAATGGGCCGATCTGCCCGGACCTCATTCGATTACTTTCCAATATCTGGAGCTTCGTGTTAGACCTCTCTTGGGCGACAGAAATTCCTCTCCCTCAATGTTGGTGATTTTCTGTCTTAGAGAAGTGATTGCTGAACGATATTCACCGAATAGGGATAGGTCTCTACTCGATGCAAGTAAGGCACTTTCCTACTCGGTTGGCGTGTGGATAGACCATCTGGTTCAGTTAACGTGATATGTTTGCATGACATTCCCACTGCAGAAGTAAGCACAGCGGCAAGCTTCCTCACTCAGGTCCATTTACACATACACACTCGCCGGCTTTCCTCAAGGCATTTTTCAGTATATGAACCCAACTGACCAATAAACACCAGGAAACAGTGGGCAACCGTTTCACCATTGCTACGAATCATTAGTCATGCTCAGCTCGGTCGCGGTAGATAGAAAATGTTGACGACTTCTAAGGAGGATGAGAGTGGTTTACCGTTCGATTATCCTAAACAAAATCAGCGTGACGAAACTCAATACTTTAAGTTTCAGGATAGTAAGCCGACAATTAATTTTTCTGACTTGGACTTGTAGATAGTTCAAAATTGATAGATTTGACCTGATCTGTACTACGTTGGCTTGGACTCAGTTCAACTCTTCTCTACACGGTCATCGGTGAAAATAGCCCTTGCAGTTGCCACGTTACAACAGGAAATGGACCAAACCGCCGTCTTTGTTGGGGACAAGATACTATTATTTGAGTGTAGCCACTTACCAACGCACTTAGTGACTCAGTCGATTTAAGCCAGTGTCCATGTGCGCGCGCTGTCTAGACTACAAATGGAGGATAAAGAGCTGAGATCAAAAATTTCATCATCTGCACGGTTCATCTTACTTTGAGTCTTATACCTGGTGCACTTATACGTGTACAAACTGACTGACACAAACGAGGTAAACAAAAACAGGTCTGGGCTCTGGCCAGTAGGCGCTTGAGTCACCACGTGATAATAAGCTGTTCGTCATTTGCACACAAGTTGGTGCATTAACGGATATCAAGAGTGAGAGGCTACCGGTAGACGTGTATTTAACTGGATCAACACGTGCACCCTTAAGCCTAGGACAACTAATAAGTTTCGTTTGATTGGAATGGATTCGACGGCAACGGATGAAAGATCGTTCCTGTGTGTGTATGTGCACGGGTCAATGCTGAAGCCAATGCGAAACAAGAAACATTTGCTACATTTTCACAATGACCCAATCCACTACGGGACTATCTGAGCATTTAATGCTGGCGACTAGAGGTGCAATTTTGCGAACAGCCGAAGCCGATTGCATGCCTACCACTGTTTCACTCAAGTTCACCACGAAAGAAGTTGTTCGTGATAGTTTCCCCTTCCCAATTTTGTTATCGGGATAGCCGTATCCTCATGTGAGAATAATGGCACTGATATTTCCTCATACAAGAAAACCGTTTGACTTAGAATATGTGGGTGACGTTGTGCTGCCAAGTGAGGATCCGTGTGAGTTGCAAATTTTTCCCGATCATGCAAACGATAGTGTAGGCATGTCTGGTATGCATTTTGCACCTTCGAAGTGTAAAATACTTTAGCTTGACTAGACTGGCTCCAATCCGAGCCTTGTTCTTGCAGGAAAACAACAAGTTGAAGTGGACATTTAGTTGGACAGTTGTATCTCATCAGGTGGTCGTATATCGAATAAAGTGTTTTTGGCATGCATAAGGTTTGGTTGGTTCTTGATAGTTTGAGGCATCTGTGGCTTCGACGTAACATACGGTTATTGATCAAAGGTCGAGTATACGCAACAGCAGTGAGATCGGTGCTGATCTACGGCCCTGAAACGTTTCCATTGAGGGCAGAAGATATGCAGCGACATGGGATGTTGGAACCTCGTCGGTAGAATTTGGTTGGAGTACTTTTGACGTACCTTAATTTCGTTTCTTCGATGTGCTTATCGGACCCCCATCTAGCTTGATAAGTTTAGAACGCAGGAATTGCTCGGCTTACAGACGTGCCACTCACAAGTCTAATATCACCTGGAATATAGCAAGAGGGCAATGGGGTGAAGTGGATTCGTCAGGAATGAAAAGGCGTACACGTGGAAACTCAGCATACCCCAAACATTACTGCACATCTTCATGGGAGAATACCACCTGTCTTTGTGTTTCCGGGCTCCTGATGGCTTGGATACCAAATCTAGACAGACTACTGAACTCGAGAATGTTTTTGTGATTTCGTAGAGAGTTCTTGATAAACCGAAGCCAAAAGAGAAGAGCATGTGGATTCGCTAGCTGAGGAGCAAGTTTGTCAGACGGCAGCAGCATGAAACTATTCAGATAGAGCAGCCGATATCCGAGAAGTCACTACTGGTCTAACATCGTGGGATCATAGGCGCGACCACACTTAATAGGGTAAAGCCGAGTGATGCAGAAGTTCCTGGGCTATACGGACCGATCGAAGTGCACAACGCAGGAGTATTCTTGAGATCTATTTTGGGCTTGAGCTCTCCGTCATATCACTCAACAACAAAATGACTAAGTACCTAATTGAAACCAGTGAAACTGGCGATTTCTTAACATTATGTACACGATATCTATTCTATGGAAACTGTTGAAGAATTGAATCTGGAGGGACTCCGCTTGCTGCAGCTTTTGTCCCCCAATATCCCGATTGATTAATGTGATTTCATCCAGCTGAATACCGTTGGCCTAGGTCTTTCTGTGAATAAACCAAAACAACTCTTTGTTGGCATGTGCAATGCCCACTTCAAATTAAGTGGGGGATTTTGTCGTCAAAAAGCTGGAACAACAGTGAGATCACCCTTTGATAACTGTTAGCCAACTGTTTTATGGCCAAACGGTAAACGATCAATTAGTCAATTATCGGCCGCCTGGTACTCTATAAAAATTGCCTTTTAGATATTCTGTGTACCAGATACAAAGGCTGATATAAATTTGATAGTAAGTGCTGCCCACCAGAACATTCGGCTTACACTAGGAAGGAAAGCAAAATCTTGAAAAGTCTTTCTGTATGTATGCAGTAGTCATTGCACAGATGGCTCTGTTGACTTTTTGATGCACAGGAAGGCTACATGAAATGGTCAACGCATGCATTTCCGCAACTTCATCCATGAAAATGAAACCGAATTCAGCCCTTGATTTACAGAACTAGAAGTTGTGTTGATGACAGCTCCAAATAATTAATATTCTCTAGGCAGATATTATCCTGAATTGTTCATTCCTAAGGTAATGAAACTCGATGGAGAACGGCCTTTTTGGAAACGTAAATTAATCTGCTGTCTGAAGGGGGCATCACAGCAGATATTTTAAACCTGAGTCTCGAGTAAAATTGGTAAAACGTATGTTGCGAATCCCCAGGGTCGTTTCACATCCAAACTGGTTTTGTGCATAAAGATTAACGGATGAAAGTCAGTTTTCTGTGTATTCGCTTACTTCTTCCCATAGAATTATGTTGGCTGCCCAGATAAATGCTTGTCTGATGAGTGTATGATTATCGTTTAGCTTTCTTGAATACCGATGCGATCTAAACAATTACCATTAATGTTTACACACCTCGTTGGGTCAGACCAGTTAAATAATGTGACTTATGCGTTTCGCTCGAGCTTTGGACGTTTGATTATACAATCCGTTATATGTCCAGATAAAGTTCTCTCCAGCATTGCAACTACCTTGGCCTGTTTCCTGTCTACCAAATAATGAATGGCTGGTTTAACTACAAATCACTTTGGCCCAGAAGTAGATCTGATTCACATATGTGCACTTGATTCAATTTCGATTCATCCACTTCACTCCTCCGTCCCATCTCCTTAACCGAAGTTGTATTAATCGTAATCAATACTGGGTAATACCATGATTATGAATCACGAAAAAGAACTTTCCGACACTTGGTGTTGTTATCTGTTTGGTGTTTCTTTGCGAATTCAGCCTGTAACCTTTCGTACTACCTGACGCAATGCGACAGGAAGCATGTCTGGTTCTTGCCTAATAACTAATTAACTTCCTTTCAGCATCTGCTCGGGTTTTACAATAACCTAATACTTCTAGTTAAGTCGAAGGATCATGTAAACTCCAACTCGGAAGTCCAATTTAACCTAGTCGGACTTTCCCTCGGGTTGATGTTTTCTTCTCACAGACTGAGCTGCCACCGATGACAGTGTAGGTCAAAGGAGCTTATTAATATGGATGCGTAACAAATCTCCCGAAAACCTCGATCGACTCACAACCTGCTTGGCCTAAAAACGGATCGCTAGGTTGTGGCACTATTTCAGAGGGGTTTACTTCTGCGGTATTTTCGTAATCCTCGAAGGGTGCTGCGAACTCCGGTTCGCAGAATTGAGCTTTATGTCAGCGGGTGCGTCCTTGGGTTGAGAATGGGGGAAGCTGCCACCATTTGAGTAGTTATCCATGAATATGGCGAGTCTACACTCACTGAATAGGCGGCCGCGGGCAATCACCGACACGTTTAGGATCGTAATGGACGTTCGACGGCCGAGCCTTCTTTCCAGAAAGTACCACTAGATTCCGCTTATACCACTGTGATGTGGCGAATGTAGCTTGGCTTGTTGCACAGACCCGACATGTTTTTCAAGAGAAGGCGTAGGAAACGGTCAGCTAGCCACGCTGCGTGTCCGGAACAATTCCACTGCACCCCAGTTCCCGCCTGTTTGCACAGTGGCTAGGCTATTTGTCAAATAAAAATACCTGTTGTGTGCCAGGAAACCGAGCAAAGCAATAGTCCATAACGGCAAAACCCATTAGCCAGTTAAATCTTTTTCTTTTCCTTAAAACGATACCATCTCTGTTCCCACTCCACTTATTCCCGTTCTTCGGGAAACTCAGTCGGCTATATTCGTTGGTGGTGTCTCCAGAAGACAAATTATCTCTGTCCCCGTTAAGCCCTTCTTCAGCTATAATTCAACTCTCAGTATCCACTTTTGCCGGCCGATGTTCTAATTTCTTCTCTGTGACTTCCCAAAACTCACCATATTCAATGTGCAAATGCGTATATAGTTAAACAACAGGCTTGTTCACCTTGTAAACTGGAATTCTAGTCTTCGATACAGGTTGAATGTCAGATTCGCATTAAAGACATCAGCTGTGTCATGCGATTGGCATCTTCATTCAGATACTTAGTGAAATTTCATCTGCGCTCGTCTGGAGACCATGTAGTTACTAATGTTTGGTTTGTTTGTGTTGATATGGCTGTCAGTGACAGTAGGTGAGGCTACATCCATTGAGTAGATCCCAGTCGACTGCCGGCCGTGCTCACTGAAATCTGGAGGTTTGTGCAAAGTAGGCGGTCGTTGTCCCGGTAAACGCGATTTGTTAGTCGTCTCAACGTACATGCTTACGGATTGCAGCTAAGATGCAACGAAAATCATTGTGTGCCAAATGATGCACTGTGTATTATGCTTAACAAAGTGGGTAATGTAATTTTAGCAAGAGACGTAAATAATATAGTTGGCCAGCTAAACTCAAGCGAGGCGCATTTAGGAGGCCATTTTGGTCTCGATTCCTGTTGTTGAGAAAAGGGAGAACAGTTGTCATGTTTCGTTGTTCATCAGTTGTTTCCCCTAAGAACGAACTCGCCGGTATGTTCCCTGGCGCTTGCCGTCTTCAAGTCAGAAATGGACTTAAATTGATCACACCGCTTTTACCTGTCAGTGGCAGAGCAGTCAGCAGGGATATCTAAAGTACTGGAGCACTCAATTCCGACCATGCGTTAGTTGAAGGGTGCTCGAAACAATCGGTGCAGTGTTGAATAAACTACGATAGGCTCTCTGATCCGATTTGCTTTTCAGTTTTTTTGAAATGTGCCTGCCGACGTGGAATTATTGCGGTCTTAGGTCACCGGTAAGCATCAGTCGCTTATCAAGAATTGCTTGCATTCTACAGACGCAGTGAGTTGTAGCCTCGTTCTTACTATGATTAAACATTAGATTTGTGCTGAGCCAACAACTTCGCTAACTACCGTTCATCCCGGCATAATAAAGCATGGTTAAACACAAGACGTGAATCCAGCGCAAGTCTACGCAGGGCTCTCGCTGTCTGGTGGTCCCACCAGGCATCAGAAATAAAACGTGCATGTCATTTTTGCACCGTTATCTTTCATATCAAATGGGAACTCTTGTTTGTACGACAAAATGCATGGTAAAGGTAGCGTTACAATTTTCCTATTATTGATCATGGCTACTCGTGAAAACCAGCCACTGTAGTTCCACAACGAGGACTTTGATGGAAGTAGAGGATTTATCGCATTTAGTTGAGTGATTTACGTGATTTCCGCCTCCTGGTAATATTGAAACTTACAAGAAGGTGCATTGAAGTTTGGGTACGCTAACATATCTCCCATTATAAGGACAACGGAGAGATAATAAGGATTACGTGGTGAGGTTGCACCATTTACTTGAGGAGCTCTCGGAGCTGCCTTATTCAGATACCACAGCTGTTTTGGACCTTTTCGAAACCGTCCTCTATGGGTTCTATACATGGTTGCGACCGATCTATTCTCAAAAGGCCATTTGTTCTCACAGACTATGAAAGTGATGACGGTTCATGTCCTTTATCGAAACGGACTCAACAGTGTTGTAATTTACATCCAGATCACCCTCAAAATCCTTTAATTTTAATGTCTCCAGCTCCAATATTGGCGAGTACGTAATCGTCAATAGATTTTGACACCATCGAGCAAATGTGCTCTCAGCTTTCGACAGGTCTCTTCAACACCTTTAGTCGATCCGAAACTCAGCTTCCTCGTAAGTATACCGAATTTCGTGCGAAGCTATCATTTTTTCAAGGTACCACATGTTCCTCCGTGCATGTCTGTGACCAACAAACAAACTGAAGAAGTTTCCGCTCTAAATAAGAAATCGATGAAAGGAAACAGTTATACGATAAGTAGTAATGTTGGAATGGGGATGATAAGAAATCCCTGCCGCTAAGTCTTCCCTACAAGAATCACCGTCGAAGATGACCCGTCAGATAACTAGTATCAGGATCAACTGTCCATATTGATACCAAACAGCCACAATTAGTTGGAACTTCTAGGGAACGGATTTTCGGATTTTCAAAATCTCAAAGAACAGTTAAAGGAGCCAGATTTTTATGACTAAGTAGTAATTACGCATTTGCTAACTGTTCCGCGTTTAGGTTAAATTATTACAAAACGTGTCCGAAGACATATGGTGACTGCACCCGTCAGCTGCTGAAGCGGTTAATGACATCTTTTACCTTCTGTCAACTGAGTTTAAAAGGGGCACACTGGAAAATAGCTTTTTTCGGGACGAAAGTATGTTCTTTAGTGATAAGTAATTTGCGCTATTTCGTATGAAAGTCTGGAAACGTCATGGTTTGCAAAACTTATGAAAACGGGCCTGTCCAGAATATACGAGAAAAGATACATCGTTGTGTGCAAAAAAGCGTAGGTGTCGGGAGTGAGGTTTACGACGAAATGTTCACCATAGTGGATGTATAATATCTGTGCGATGAAGTGGGATGCCTAAATTTATGGAACGTATCATGTAATAAAAGAAATAAGTGCATACTTGCATACATACGTTTATGCGTTTGTTTATCTACGTTTATGTCATACTACCCTACTGCGTTGAAGGTGCTGCGGAAAATCTACTAACATTGACATATTCGTTTATGGAAACCGACATAAATTAAATTTTGCGAATCACTTAGTAATCATTGTAAATTTCGTTTTAAATAAAGTATGCGATATCAATTTTAAAATAAGACGGTGGACTATCGAATTTGGTGATAATAACCAACCATCCGCAAGGCGAGTCGTTGGTTGGTTTTTTGTCCGTGATCGCGTATATCAATTTCTGTTAGATGAGAAACGAGAAAACTGAATCATCCTTGACAGTTTGGGAAGGAAGCGTAAGATCACTTTATTATAAGTTGGAATCTGGGAATCTGATTGCCCAAAAGTCGGTGCTGGTTAGGAATTAGTGATGGTGACAGATTAATTGGGAAATCGGAAATTAGTGCATCGTTATCTACTGCCCTAGGCAGGTTTCTGCTTGATTGCACTTTGTTTGCCTTTTTCTTTTCACTAGGCACCAATCCACGGGTGTGGTACAGGAAACACTGGAGACCGTAAAAGGTAGACACAAGGGGACTTTCGTGCTGTATGAGTTTAGGATTTTTAATTGTGGCGTTATACAAGAACATTAATGGTGGTTACTCAGACTTCCTTCCGGTTATTTGCTTCTCTTAAAAGAGACAGACAAGAGCCCAAACACGGCCTTTTGAATCATTTTGACAGCAACACATATTGAACGGAATCCATCAGTTATATTGTAGGCAAAATACAGATTGGAGATCCACTCTTGATTGTCCACAGTAGGCTTCTCTCTATTAATAATCCTTAAAGCTAATCTCGAACTTGAGCAGCAAAAACGGCTCTGAATATGTGGCAACTAATATTGAGGTATTGATAAGATAAAAAGACGTACCGAAAAGTTTTTTAACGGAATAACTTATTTATTGATTTTGGTTAGTTGTACAATTTGTTTTCCCCTCAATTACACAAACAGATTTCTGTGTTTGATCAGACCCCTTGGAATACCAATTCACAGGCTCACTTTTTTATCACAACAATGAATCATAAAATTTGCTGTACATAAGCCAACAAAACAATTGGTTTCTATAATTATCATCTCTTCAGTAACAAGGGAATCTGGGGTTTATGGCATGGGTATCTTCGTGTTTTTCAATGAATCTTTGAAGTACAGCTTCGGGGTCTGCATCAATGTCATTCAAAAGCTGCATCGCATCTAAACGTTTTAGTCTTTGGTCATTTTTAGCCGCAAGTTCTTCTATACTTATTGATGATGTGGATGCAGCTCGTGGTGTAAGCTTAGAAGGTTTTTCATTAAGTTCAATGAAACTGCTTTCTGATGTTGATTCCGCTTGTTCATCATCGTTTTCCTTCAATAGTTTTCTTAGCTTTATGTCATTCCTCATTTCCCGCAAACTCAGGAGATCGAGGTCCTCCTTCAGTTCCGCTAGGTAACTGTCCTGAGCTCTGAGATATGAGGCCTGTTTATGTTCCATACGCGCTCGATTTTCTTCCTTCATCATTTCCGCTGCCCAGCTGGAAATGCTCGGAGTTTCAGTGTACAAATACGATTTATCTATCAATGTTTTCTTTTTAATAAATAAGTCTGACCCTTTCCTGGTTACCTTTGGACGCATCCTTGCAGTTTCTATAATTGTTGGATTAGACCATACGTTTTTCGTTTTTGACTGCGTCAGTGCATTCTCGATCTTTTGCTTTTCAAAATCTAACTGAGATCTCAAATTTCTTAGCTGACTGATGATAGAATTACTCTCCTGTCCAACAGTTTTATCACCACTATGATCACATGTAGTTGCACGCTCCGGACCGATCAACAATTCCGGACTTTTAAGGCGTCCCTTTTGCTTTTTAGGTTTTGTTTCCCTTTTCGATGTATTATTGGTCTTGTTATTGCTCGTCAAATCTCCATCAGTTGCTTTTGCTTGCAATTTTCCCAGTTGCTCAAGTTTTGTCTTCTTTCTAAGCTCTGCTTCTTGTCGTTGCTGCTCGGCAAATCTCTGTGCCTCTTCTTGTTTGGCTTTGATACGAGCCTGTTCTTCCTCATATTCTTTTTGCATCCGAAGCTGATCTGCAGCTAAGCGCTCAGCGTCTTTTCGTTCCAACTCCAACTCCCTTTGCTTTTGAGCTTCTGCTGCTCGCCTCTTTTCGGCGATTTGCTGAGCCAAATCTTCTTTGTATTTTTGCAGGCTTACTTTTTGCTCTGTCGTTAGAGGACTTCCAAATATTCCATGACCCCCTCTGGCAAAGCTATCTTCGCCATTATGAGGCTTTTGTTCTGACTCAGTTACCGCTTGTCTCACAAGGCTTTGTTTAAATTTTGGTTCAAAAGGATCATATTTCGAGCTTTCTTCCTCGATTTTCTTATCGAATTCTTCATCTTTTCTCTTTTGCTGTTCTTTTTTTCTTCGAGCCTCTTCTATCTGCTGGCGAAGCTCGTGAGCATAAAGAGCCTTTTTTGAATGTTGGGAGTCAACACATTGCTGGGTTGTATCTGCTAGGAATTCGTCAGGACCTAAATGGGAATTATCTAGTTTTGTAGCTGAGGCCGATGTTAGCAGTACAGACGTAGCACTATTAGGCAACTCATTTTGTCCATAAGGAGAATAGTTGTTATAACCTGACAGAGGCTGACAATAATGTAGTACATAATTGGTTGGTATGTCCCCTGTGGGACTATCCTTTTGGCTGAAGAATGACGGTGGTTCCTTTATGACATCAAGAAGTGCATGCGAGTCCTTTTCAGCCTTCTTTCTCTCCTTTGCTTCAAGTATCTGTTTTTCAAGTTCTTCTCGGTAAAGCTGTTGTTTATAGTATTTTGACCTGGGGGTCAGTTTTCCTACGGATGACAGATTTCTACTGTCGGAAGAGAGGAATTCACTTTGCAAGGCATTTTTGGTTTTGGTCGGTGCATGCATCGATTTTTGAATGTTATTGAGGTAATCCGAGTTGATCTTTGTCTGGATATACTCTTTCTCGATAGCAGCCAGGCGTTCTTCTGCATCCTTTATTAGCGACAAACGCACGTGAAGCTCTTTTTCATATCTGAAATAAGGCTTTATTTACACTACAATCTTCCTTCCACTTACGACTTTACTTGTTCGTCTGTCAGTACCTCATCATTCGTTGATATTCCTTTCGCAGATGTTTTCTCAGGGCTCCTACATGATGCTATTACAAAAACTAGAAATGTTATACCTATTTCTTTTTTCTGGGGAGCTTTCTGAGGAATAGTTGGTCTGCCGTTTTTCGTACAGCATGTCGATTTTTTCCGTCAAACGTGTGATGCGGTCCTCAAAGGACTTCAAAATCGTTGGATCCGTGTGAAAAAGCGGCATAGAGTGAGAAGATTCTGATTCATTTAAACGTGTACATGTCGACTTTTCATCGCGTTCTTTGTAATTTTCCTCATTGACTAATTCTTCCGAAGTTTTGCATTCGGCTTTTTCAGTAGTTTCTTTATTACTCGCGAAGTGTCCTTTCTTTTTGTCTGAAAACCTGTTTCTGAACTTTTGTTCTTCAAGCTTTTTGAACTCTTCGTATTCTCTGGCCAGTTCTGCACGTTTTTGGAACCTAGCATTTTCATTCTCTCCAAGTTTATCCAGGAATCCAACTCTAACGTTTTGATCAGACATTCTAATCTTTTTTCATAAAACTATTTTTAATTACCCATTGGCATGAGCCGTCACGTTGAGACACCATTCCCAGACTTTCGAAAAACCGCCCTGTTGATAAACAAATGATAAGAGCTTTCAAACACTCAGGAAGTTTCGACTTATTCATGGAGGTTCGCGCAATGCTTTAAATTCGTAGTTTTCATTATTCGTTTTGCACGTTCTTGATCTACTTGAGACAGAAATACAAACACCAACTTCCACAGCAACTCGAGGCTAGAAATAATATTGATGTGCATTTTTCTCGAGAAGCAACCATCAATCATCCTACTAATTCACAGATACTTTCTCCACGCACGGCTTTCTCAGAAACTGAAAGTGTACTCCGTTCCCGTTGATACAAACGGCCCACAGTCAAATGACTGGAATTACTTTTCTGCGGATTCTGATGTCGAATGTCGGCCGCTTTTAACAAAGGCGCTGCCACACTTGATAAATACATTCGTGACCACCATCAAATAATATCACAGCGTTCTGAACCCATGGAGATCTTGGAACAAGTGCCATAGAGTCCATCTATAGTTACCGCGAATGGCACAGCTAAACTTGAATTCCTCCGTGAAGTTGTTACTTTAATAAATCCAGATTATTTTATATATGAGACACGTATTTCCGACTCAGCTCCATGACACCACTAAGCTTTCGCAGGGTTCCTCTTGTTTCGCACATTCAGGTCAAAAGTTTTGGAGACTGCTTATCATGTCTGAAATAGAAGCACCTTGCAGCCCACTATAAAATTAGGTTCTCGATTCTGTCCATGATAACTTTGGTCTAATTCACAACTCTCTCGTGGACGCATTTATCGACCTCCCAGATTGGCTGCCCTCGATTCAATACCTACTACCAGCGCTTTTAACTCTCTGACGAGACCACCCTTCTGCTCTAAGCTAATAGCTGGTGGTTTTAACGCGCCCAAAGTCAGCTGCCCCTCAACACTTGCCTGGTTTCACGTTCTGTATCCGCACAGGAAGTTGGAGCCAACAGGTTACATCAGGCAGGAAGAACGATACCCTTGGCTTGACATTTGCTCCTGGACTCTTGGAATGGCTATCACCACACCCGGCCACTTCCTTGCGAGTGACCATATAATTGGTACTTGCTCCTTTTCCAATCTACCTCCCCACAAGCACAGCCGAACAAAAACTCAAATTCTCATACCAAGAGGAATTGTCCCGCGAATTTTCCAGTGAAACACCATGCTCTTCGGGAAAGAAGAAAAATTCTCACGCTGCCACAACGATTTAACGCAGGCCATGAAATTTGAAAATGGTTAACCTTCAAAACCAACCTATGACTTGCCATGTTCATGTGGAATACCCAGTATCCTTCCCAAGGACCACATCCAATGGGACATTTCTCGGCAGCCTGTGCATTTCCAGCGTATGGTCAGCTGAGAAAACCACATAAACTTGTTGGTCCTCTCTATTCACACCTCTATCCGGCCTTAATCCTTGCTCACGCATGCAAACACAATGTCATGTAGTGCTTTTCTTCGCTCAGAAAGTCCCATGATCAAGCTGAAAGCAACAACCTGATATAAGCTTTACTGTTTGAATTAATTGCTGTTTTACAAAAAATAAACGAGTGGGAACGACACTTCGGTTCTTGGACTATCAATCACGTTCATCTCCAACCCCTATAAACCTGAGCTTCTTACTCTGGATCCCTAGAGCGATCGAAGTCGATCATAATTACAATATAGGGAGGAAATACCACCTCATCATATCAGTGGTTCTGAAAAGTTCCGGTTTATTTTCAACTCAATTGAATGCCCTAAATAAAACCCATGGACTCCGCTGAAACTTCGTGAGATAAAACCATTCTATTTCAGCCATGTAGTGAAATTTCTAGCAAGACTTCGACCGTTACCTTTACAGCGATTTCTTTATTTGTTCGCTGCCCATAATATCCTGACTGGCCGATAGTCCCTGCCACCTCACTTAAACAATCATTGAACATTTGGGTAATTCCAAATCTAAATGAGCCCAGCTGCCGACGTAAAGCACTCGGAGCCTTATGATTTTGGATTAACATTGTAATATTCTGCAACCAATAAATTAGTCATCATCTTAGCCCTCTTAACTGGACGAATGTTGTCAATAGCCTATTATGTCACTGTTGTGTACTAGAGTTGGCAAAGCTTAAGACTTTACTCATCCCGTTCTCTTTTGTTTACTGTAAGCTATAACTGATGCGCTTAACATAAATCTGGACTGAGCTACATCCAGACTGCCAGCCTTTTCAAATTTCTCACTCGGGATAGACGAAATCAACGTGTAGTCACCTCAGGGGTCCACAGTATAGACCACAGCTGCCAACGTTCATATTCTTGCGCACCAGTGAAACGAATTTCGCTAAGACTAGCGTACATTACTCAGTCAGAGGAAAAATGACCAACGCTCCATACTGTGTTGAACCAGTTGATGAGGTTCCCTACCGTGAGTCAGAAACAATAATTGACATGGCTGCTGATCAGCTAGTAACTAGAGGGTACATCATATCATCCTCACATTCAGAATCCTGTGAATGAATGCAGACTTCTGGGCACAAGGCTCAAATTTTAGATCTGCATTGTTGAGAACGACGGATTTGAAATCATCCCATTTATCTGATATTTACTATTATTCCGGGGAATCAACATATTTAACGATATAAATGATCATTTCACTCGAATGCCCGCCTTTTAAAGTTTATTTGCTCTGAAAGCTCCACTTTCATTGTGGTTTAGGTCTTGACTTGTTTGCTTTACTGAGCGACAGAATGCAAAGTTTGGTTTTCATTTTACTGCTGCATTGGCCGCACAATTAAGGTTTGCCAGTTTGCACATTTTCCAGTTTGTGTCATTCAGTACTGCAGGGAACTGCAAGTCGGTATTATTTTGAAGTGTAATTTGCTTCAAGTTAGCCTTTCTTGCCTGAACTAGCGGTATCGAAACACGGAAGCAAACACGTTTTTCAGTTTGAACCGAAGAAATGCCGAAATTCAGAAAAAATATTCTGAATCACTTTGACGTGATATAGACTCGTTGTTTGGTCATGGCAAATCATTAGGCGTTAAATCTTAAAGCTCAGTCTGTACCATTTCACCTGCTAGTTTTGAACACGCAGAAATCGCATTAGCTATAGATGGCTGTGTTGCAGCCGGAGTCATGACTGAGCAGGCCCAGGGCTTGTATTATTGGTAGTCGGAAAATCGAACCTGGCAGACAGAAAAATTATTCAAAATCGATGAAAAATTCCTAAGAAGCCAACAAAACCTAACTCCCTGCCGAGAGAAAACACAAGCTAGGAATGCCGCTCGACCTCCTTCAAGTCCGACTGATAAACATTGATAGGTAACGGGTAAATTGGTGCCAGTTTATCAGGTAGTACAAAAATTTCATCGAGTATAAAGTAAATCATCCATGGCAGCGATGTCCTTACCTGACGTGCTACTCTCGTCGCTCATCCACGGATATATAAGAGGAATTTGCAGCCCTACAGCTTCAAATGGGCCTTGTCGGGACAAGCCAGATTTTCGACAGTTTATTTGGTCAGCCACTCATGGTAGCTAGAGAACCCGTAGATGGCTTCCCCTCCGGAGTTGGTGGATCAAATGATCGGGCCTGGTGACATACATGGGCAAGCATCCACGTCATCTTCCAGAGGAAACAGACATGCACATCGCTGGCTGTATGAAAAACCAGACGATTCGGCTGGATGCCGAAGAATACGGACGAGAGAAGTCGGGGAGCGCTGAGACCCGAATAAATTTCCGACTTAACGAGTGCCATTGGGAAACTATTCGGCGAAGATGAATGGAATGTACGAATGTTCGATTCTAAGGCGATCACTGTCTGTTATTGTACAATGGGAATAAGTTGAGAACAGTGATTATTGTGTCAAAATTGTGCCAACATGGAGCCAAGGAAGCCTGCAAAGTCCAAGTCAGCAGCCTTGCATCCGTTGAAAGTGCAAAACCTGTATAGTTTGGGCCTTTCTGGGTTAGACACAAACGCGGTGGAAAACGAATTAATTGGACTGTTCGACAAACCAGAGGACTCAACGAAGCTCACGATTACTGCGGTCTGCGTCGTTTGGGTGACAACACAGACCAGCTCATACTCACGAATTCATTCGATTGAGAAAAGTGTGTGGACATCCCTGAGGTGTCCGTGATCGATAAATTCCCGATCACACCCCCAGACCTGATCAGAGGTTTAACCAACAATAATTCTCTACTTAGTGAAGTAAACTTTGCCGAAGTACTGGGTATACCGTAAGACATATTCCCTTGGTGTAGCCTACCCGACAAGTATTGTGCTTCAGACCAAAGCTTGGAAAATCAGCAGGAATCACTCGAAACAAGAAAAAATTTCCGCTCGATCCTTTTTGGACCGCTGACGCGGGATAGATATTTATTGGCTTACTTGTGATTAGTCGGATCATCAAACGGCGAGACTTCGAAGACTTGAAGCAGTTATACGACATGTTACTTTATGATGCAGCCGATGACAAGGTGGAGATACCTTGGAGAGTCTAGAATGCTGGTGGTGGCACGTGATAGCAAACTGAAAGAATATGGGCGATTTATAGTGCCCAAACCATTAGAACCGGGGATACCATAAATAAATGTTGAGTTCATGTTATCTGCAAAGAAATTGGTAAATGAGGCACGGTCGAATGAAGCCCACGTTAAAGGTATGCGACGAAATCTACGGCTCGGCACATGGGACGACTGGCGGAAGAATTTGGTACCCCGCATAATCTTGGTCGCCTTTTCCAATATGCCCTAGCTTTCCACTTCAAGAAGCTTTGAACTTTCAAAGTTCCGAGCCGGATGAAAAGTCTCGAAGTGGTTCAAAATCCCATACGTTGCGGATCTCCTTATCTTCTTCAAAGATGCCGAATCGGCACCGTATCTTGCAGGTAACTTTTGAAAGGCCCCTGATTTATGGATGCTACAACCATCCGAGTGACTATCAAAGTGTAGTCCACTACCGCAGGCCATGCCAGAAAGGTAAAGATCAACTAGTGATCAAGGAAACAATGGCGCACTTTGAAAGTGGACCATAAATTGTGTATCCAGTGGGACGAAGACGATGCTAATCCCACTTTCGAATTGGTATGCGAGAAAGTTTCTGACTCACATGGGGACTCCATTATTAATAGCGACTTTGTGCGTTATTTTGATCTTGGTGCCCCTGTGGTGACTACTAGGCAAGGTGTCATTATGGGTAGCATTATAGTGCTGTGCAAGGATTGAACAGTGCGAGAGGAGACACTAAGTTGCCCGCGTCGAATACCAATTTAGCCATTAGGAAGTTCTAAGTGAATTTGGACAGATAAAGCCTCCTAGAAAGCAATCGTCGAAGGAACAACTGCTGGATCCTTACATACACATGTTCTGCAACATCTGAAAATCGGGTAAAAGCGTAATGGCTTATGAAAAGTGGACCGGAATGAAGCGTCCACGAAAAGCATACTGCTGTTCGCCAAGTCAAGAGTGGCCCCGATGAAAACGGTTCCTTTTCCAACGCTGGAGTTAGGGGACTCAGCGTTATCGGTGAAAACAGCAACGTTCTCATAAGGATATCATAAAGACAGAACCTGGAACAATATATTGTGGAGAGATTAGTCTATCCTACTCCACTGCATTCCCAAAGTGAGCACCAGGTTTTAAAACAATTGTGAGTAATGGACTAATGAAGACTCTAGAATTGACCAGAGCTAACCAGTGGATCTAAGCAAAATCCGCCCACGTCCGTCCTCGAGACTTGAAAACACTCGATGGATTATCCATGTGAACAAATGAGCTGAACGTTTTGTTAGACAGTGAGAGAACTGGCTCTCCTTACCAGCGCCGTAGCATCAGAAGCAAAGTCAAACGTGGATCACACATTTCTGAGTATCCTAACTGAGCGCTTCGACTTTCCGCCGAACCGACAGTTATACTTCCGACTGGGCTAAATTTTTAAGAAGAGTGATTTGGCTTGAATAGTGGTATTAAGAGGTCAACGACCAGAGGTCAGAATCAAAGTCAAGTTGATGATTGCGGCAAGAATTCAGCAGCCAGAAGTGGACGTATTGCGTTTAATGATTCCAGAACTAGTCCCATCGCAGGTGAGATCTTCTGACACTACACTCAGAGTTAGTAAACAACTGCAAAACAGCAACGCAAAATTTGAAACTAACAATCGGTCAAACGGTTCAATAAACCACAGTAAAGACCCCATTGTTAGGCATTGCCTTACAAAAGGAGAGCCCTCGAGTGGAGCTGCGAGTGCAAAACAGTGTACAGTGAAGATTTTGGATAATAAACGACAGAAAAGATGTACAGCGGATCATTTGCAGGTTCTCCGGTAAAAGGCGAAATGCCACTTTGCTAACATAATAAATGAGAATCGATTGCTTCAGGCCCATAATCGTGAAAAGCAACAGAACCTAGAAAAGGTTACGGCTGCTCGATAAATTGCTAACAAATCTCGGATGAAAATTTAGAGTTTCGTACACTTGGACATTGGGTGGAAAGTTGTCGGCGCGTGACTATGACCTTAGCGGTTAGCAACAACGGGAAAGCAGACTTTCAGTCGTCAGTCAAGCCAACATGAAGAGGTTCCTTCGGCACTATATCTCGCAGTCTTTGGTTACTTAGAGCAAAGGCTCACAGTTTCGTGGGACAACGGCTAACTGTGAAATCACCAACAGTCTTTTAGGTAACCTGCACAAAATACATGACGAGTCTTATCTTTAACTGCAGGAACTGCTTTTGAGAAAGAATAATGGAGTAAAAAAATATTGTTCAGTCAAAGACTGGCCCTACTTAGGCTCATTCGAAGAATGTATCTTTTGTTGTGACGGCCATCCTCTCAATGGCGTCTGAGATCGTGACATACAGAAACCTTTGTGGAGAAATTTCTGCTGCATACTTCTTGTGGTCCCGAGGTATGTGGACAAGGGACCATCCACAGTCTTTTAACAGGTTCGGTCCATATATAAATAGTCTATTATCCTTTCCAAAATAGGCTTGCCAACGGCCAAACCGGAAAGTTTGTATTAGTGTAAGAACAAGATTCAAGGGTTGGCTGATCATCAGTTCGATACTGCTTGTGGTTTTATGACAGTTACAGTCGCAGGATGCGGGCAAGCCGTGTTATTGGTCTTTCGTTTACCAAGGATCAGCCATCTTTAATCTTGCGCATTTGTCTGCCTAATAAACTCGTCATACCCTACCATGCAGCATTTCGTTGAGTCGAACCAAAACTTTCCGGCAAACGTGTCCTGAGAAGGCTTTTGAATATGTTTACCAAACTCAGCCCAAGCCTCTGTGATGTTACTTCCGCTTTAGCAAAAATAATTTTTGTCTAACCATTTATATTAACGAAGCCCATCGGAGCTTTTAAGAAAAACCGGCGATGAACAACACCTCGGTTCCGCTACACATCGCTATTATGACAAAGCATATAGACTAGCAACCTTCTCGTGCCTTCTCCGTATATCCCCATTTGACTTTCATGAGTGAAGCAGATTGTGTTTCAGACACCTGGCCGGATGATAACCGCTGAGGGAAGGGCGCAGAAGGGACCGGCCTATAGACAAAAGTTCTCTAGTAACATAAATGCCGTTCCCCTGGGAGCTCACTCTATGAACGGCATGTCAATTCTTATATCACACACAGTTAAGGACTTAGGGTGGCATTACTCCTGCTCCTTTAGCTTTCACTAGCAGGCCCACCATCAGACCACTCTAGCTAAGAGAACCGCCACAATGATCTTAAGAGCATTCCGCACTCAAGACTACAGAGTTACCACGTTCAAGTCCCACTGTAGGCCCCAACTCAAAAACTGCCCGATTATCTTCACGGATATACGCAAAGTCGATCGAATCGCAATAGACAATTTGCAGCGCACATTCACTGGGAATCACCTAGGTGAGTCATCTAGCCTAAACTACAGGGCCAGATGGTAGCTGATTGGACGTGAACCATTGCATTTCTCTTTAGTCGATGCACAGCAGCTGGCTGTCGCCAAATGGTGACTTTTGTGTAGGCTTTCTATTTACGGCTCAAAAGCTAGACATCCACTATTCTCAGCAAATGGGAATAAAGCGGTGTTTATCAAATCAGTCCATGCCGAACCAAAGCAAAAGCTTTGCAAGATGGCAACGGATAAGATGCTGAAAGCCACATCTTCAAATGACTGCTTGAATCTTTGTCTTATGGACCGTCTAGCTCCACGTGCTACGATTACACTTGCGGTTGTCCACAGATATTCCCGATTCATGCTCGCATTTTTCGAGGAGAGCAAACGGTGCCCATAATCATCAAACGGTTTAATCAGCTGCACCGCCTTGTTTAATGATAAACTGAAGACGGGTTTTGCCAACGTGGATATGTTAGAGTCATATTTTGCGCTTCAATACTCATGGGTTTAGAGTAGGTTCTCGTTTTCACCTTTTCTATTTTTTTCTCCCACCACAGGCCGGCAGATGGTTGACAAGTGAAGAAAAGTTCCATCATCCCAAAAAGGCCAACGGTTTCAGACTCACTTCTGACTGTCAATTCCGTTTCCATGTAGATTTGACATATAAGGGCGCAAATACTCTATCGCCTACCCTCTCTTCTTAAGCAGGTCCTCAGGGAATGTTTATATGCATTTAGCTAGTGGTCTCAAAGAGGTCTGTTAACGCGAAGAGAGATAGTATTCGGAATGCTCTGCAGTTCTTTGGCGCCGAAGTTCTGCAAATTAATTGACCGACGCAAACGCAAATGAAAAATTAGAGAATGGAGTGGATCGCCTGTGAATCACTTTTTGAAAACGTCTGCTAAAGTATGAAGAGATATTGGTGCATATTAAAATGGCACCGTGATCAAGGATTGCGCACTGGTCGACTCTACACTTCGCAAAAGCCGACCGCTTTGCACAGTGCAATGGTTTTGCTTTCCACGCCAAATCATCACTAAATAGCGGATGATCAGAACATTCTGTGTGTGGGAAATTCTCAGATAATCAGTTGAATAAATATATACCATAGTGAAGGTTTTCACCCCAGCGGCATCGAGGTATCTGGTCTCTATTTACCGCTTTTTCATTTTCATTTATTCATCAAAGGGACCGGAAGGAGTAGAACGTGGCAGCCTATCTGGACCCAAACGAGCCGGTTCGCTGACCGGAGTTCCTCTGTCCTTTTGAAATATCACCTGGAGACTACAACAAACCGTGTTCTATCTCAAAGGGCTGAGCGCAAAGAAGCGGGCACCTATGAGCGTGAGAGAAAAACTTTTCAGCCAAAGTATCAGCTTGTGCATGGCACGTTTTAAAGACTGCGGTTTATGGCCCAGAAATCAGACCAGTCTATGAATCACGAATTTATTTTCCTAACGCATGCCACAAATACACATGACAGCGCACGAATTTGAGACGGGCCTAAACAAAGAACAGTGCCGACAGCAAACTAATTTGAATTGTAAACACCAGTAACATAAGAGGGAGCAAAAGATCAAGGGGACCGAAAAAAGGTTTTCGATTTTCATCTTGCAAATTTTGTGTTTCTGCACTTTCGTGACGTTTTTGCAGGTAGCGCTTTATTCATGCAGCGTATGCAGCAATGGCGTCAGCTACCCCGATGTCAGTTTGTCTTGGCATTTCAAACCATCGGTAAACTTCATTTTTATGATATCAGCTGGGACGGAGCAAAATACCATACATTGTCAAAGACGAAGAAACACACCACAGTTTCACACCAGGTCATGGCGTGACCGCCAAAAAACGACCTCCAGCCTTGTTTGGCAGGTGCAGGTTGGAAAAATGGATTAGACCCTGGATAGACAAGCAAACTAACAAGACGAGATTCCCCTGCCACACCTTTACAGCGAGGAGGATATAGCCCATGGAAAAGAGCAGCATTTTATATGCATACCATTAGAGGAATTTTGGATGAGCATTCAGTCACTTTGTTCACTTCATTCTTGCCTAAATTGAAGTGAACTACACTAAATAGGCGTTCCCAGAGGCAAACTTTTGACGGGATTTCTACTGCCTTGATTCAACATTTGCCACGCTTTGTAGAAACAAGTAAAAGCAAACTAATCAGTTGTTACAGGACGTTAACACCACTGTTGCCAATGATCCAGGTTGCGAGAAAAACTCCGTCCAATTTCCTTCCAACCACATCTGGACAACGGGCCAGGCAATGCAAGATGACACATCTGCAGGAGTGGAGGTCCGTTCTCGTACATATAACTGACAACATTCTGGACGCCACTTCGGTAACCCGACCAGTTTTATTCTACTCGCGTTAGTTCAAGTGCCGTAACCATATAATAAGAAACCTCGTCGCTGTGAAATCCTTTAAGAAGTCGTGATCTCAAAAGTGGACTGAAGCTTCAGCTATCGCTCCGTTTGAACTTTCAAGTGCTCTGTGTACCATTGTTGTTTCAATGAAGAGTTAAATTAACCCGACGCATGAGCACACCACAAGTTTCTGGAATATTCTGCTTTCCTCAATCTGAATTGTCGTAATTTTTGAAGATAACTTCATACATTTATGTCGACGCAACCTTTGTTGTTGTTCGGGTTCCCCAATTGATCTATTGCGGTATTTCCTTTTTGCAGCACTGGTTTCAGTTTGACATTATTTCCAGCTTCCAGTGTTTGCCAGTAACGCTGACAGTATCTTCCCCCTGGCCGAATGCATGCTCCGAAAACAAAAAATGATAGGCACCGACTGAGAATTCTGCAAGGTATGGGTATACCGGAGGTGTACAGGCAAAGATACTGAATTTATGCTTATGTGGTTCGTTAACCGCTTGGCTAAGTCTCCCTGATGCCAACGCAAGTATGGTGCTCTATCTGCTAGCCGATAAAGCAAAAAGCACAAGGGACAAAGGGAAGATCCATGCACCTATTTACCTAGGTCTACAAAGGGAGAAATAACGCCCAATCTAAGTCGGACATAGTCTTACGCGGTCTTATCAAACTCCCAAATGAAAGCAAATCAGGAAGCAAAAAACGAAAGCAAAAATGTCAAACCAAAGTCTCTTCGATCTCCGTTATGTCAAAAGCATCAATAATGTAGATAAAATCTATGATCAACCATGTCAACAAGCACATTGGAAGCCACACCGAGTTTGCAGCAAACACACCATAGGTTGGTGTCAATCCAGAGTTCGCTTACATAAAAAACAAATCAGGTTGCTTAATGTTTGATTATAGCCAACAGACCGCTCCTCAGGCCACAAACAGTTTATCTAAAACGAAAGGAAGGCAGTTCATTTCGAAATCAAATAATAATCAGAAGATGGACCGTAGAATGGTGACAAATATCATCTGCCTGGGAAAAATTCCGCCCTTAGCGGGGGTAAAAGGGTGCACAGATTGGGCAACCACAATTTGTATTTTCCTCGAAAAACGACGCTAAATGGACCATCGTCACCATCAGGCACGAGTTCTGGTCAGGATGAAGCACATCAACTTTCCCAGTAATAAAATTCACAACTTTTGGATATCGCCTTGAAACATTAAAGCAACGGGCAGCAAAACAATGCACATAACAAGAAAGAATGAATTGCATTGCAAGCTCCACGGTAGTATTCAAGAGATAAAATTAACTTCCATTGTGATTACTTTTTTGCGGTAAGCCTCGGTAATCGTGCAACCAAAATTTGTCAAGCAGTATGAACAACTGCACCCAAAAGCGCTCCATGAAGAGAAACACACGGAAAGAACCTGCCCTATGGTTCAGGAAATTACTGCTGTCATTATTAGGCCAAAAGGCACTAATTCGAGCTAACAGCCAAAAAACAGCGTAAGCAGACCAAACGTCAACGGTTGACCAACGTAATTGATGAGGTGAAAATGGACTGCAGCGAAATACTTTTCACTAATTCAGGGTCACCCATGACTGAACCGAGTACCTCGAATGAAGGTCAACCAGAGGGTAAGAGGACCGGAGCTACCTGTCAGGGAAAAACGAATTCACTGCGATAATCTGACTGCAACCCTATCAACAACCATAGGCAGAGAGCAACCGGAGGACGGCTGTCCTAGGTCATTAAGCCCCGCACATCCAACCGCCGCAAAACCTAAGCGGCTCTCCGCGTTTTGCGCCTGAGGACCAGGTCGGAGTTTGCAGGCAGAGCAATTTAGGTTGAGGGGAAGATTGCCGGTGTTCTCAGCCGAAGTGTGCCATAGTAGAAATAAGTGACTTGAGCTCAAAGTGGCCGTTACTGAGTACACTCTCATTTCAGAAAGTGGCTGACAGAAGCAGACTATCTTCTGGGAACGGCGAGACAAATCTTTGTTTTTCGCCAGGACGAAAATAACGTATTGAGTTAGGTTAGTGTCCATCCCCATCCAAATACTAACCAAACTCCATGAATCCCAGCACAACTAATGGATTGGAAAATACAAGATTTGCAGGCACGCTGCGGGATTGGTCTGCGGAGCCGAATTATTCTACAAGTGCAGAATACTAGGGAGATCGTTCGTCACTCCCAATTGTCACGACAAGCGCAGTTAAATGGGTGGGAATGATCCCACAATAGGGTCTTAAAAATATCGCAAATAGAATGAGTCCTCGGTGATCTTTGTTTGAACAGCGAAGCAAAGTGCCTCTGGACAATTTCAATTAAATGTACTTCGTCGCATAATAGAGCAGGTACCAGGTGGAGATTTTGTCGTTTGCAGCCACCGTTCACCTATGCGATTACGAGCCGGATTAAGCACGTCAGGTAAATACGGTGTTTAGCCCCGTTAGACCAGAGTGATCAAGCAAGTGAAAAAGTTGCAGGAGCAAGCCGGCTTTTACCATACACAAGGGAGATCGGAACTGTGTCACCGAAAACTTCCGACTAATTGGCCTGATCGGTATTCTACGCACGTTCGTGGAGAATTCATCCGGACAGATGTCACTGTTCTCTCCAGCCAAATGCCACTTATGAATGCTGGATAATGTTACCGAATGAGGTTAGGCGGATAGAAATCGGTTGCTTCGATTTCAGAAATGCTACGGTTTCAGTGTACCATTGCATACAGCAACTCATTTTAAAGTTATACGTTATTCAAAGGCAGGTCTAACGGGAAGATATTATAAGCCGGCTCACTGGTTAGGTGCTTAGCCGAGATTCTGGTCAGGGGTGGCGTCACGCAAGCGCTGGTCTTAGGGGTACTCTTGTTTTTCTGTCATAATATAGAACCTAAAACTTGCCTTTTTCTTCCCCACGATCGCAAGGTGGTGGGGTCTTGGGGCAAACGAAACCTCCGCTTGGATTCCGAAGTAATCCTAGACCGGGACGACACATGGAATTCATCCCTAAAAGCCACCAAAAATCTGTTGTCGGCTTGAAATGCCAAAAAATCATAGTCTCGCATGATTAAAGCATGTTTGCTATGAATGCCGCTGATATTATGCAGGATTTAGAGATAATCGACACAAGTCTTTTAATTGGGGATCTAACTCAAACCAGCCGTCTAAATGGCCGGAAGTAAACTGTTTATGTCGAGGTTCATCATTTCCCTGGTAGATCGAAAATGTTCATTCTCCAATGCACAGCCGCAAAGGGATATCACCTAGAACACCATGTACAGTCTTGGCCTTGTTCAATGGATGGGGACTCTGCCTGTCGGAAACAGAAGCGGCAAATAGCAACAAAAATGTTTGAGAACACTATGTCTTTCATCTGTTCTCCATCGTTGGAGGACAACATGTGTTCCAATAGAGGCCTTTGAGTTCGCACATGGCCTGTTGGATCCCAGCCTAGATGGTTTTACTTAGAGGGACGTGGGAGGTGAAGACCACTGGGGGAAGCTCGCCAAAAAGATGATCTACGGTGTTTTTAGGCTGCACGCTTTTAGTAACAGGATCCTATTTATAAGGAGCCGACATGCTTCGGGTTTGTTAACGAAACGGGATGCGGTTCCGTTTAAAATGTGTTAGGTCAAAATTGGTAGGCGCTGTATCTTAAAGTAGGCAACAAGGGGTGAACTGAGGGTAAGCTTCCTACTGCAATCGCCATTCTTCTTGATTTGAACCAGGAATGCTTAAAAACCACGATTTCTCCCTTTTTCAGATTATGACTGCGTGTTTTGCTTTCTTCTGCCTTCGACAAAACCAACTGAACCGGATCCGGAGGAAGTTGACACCTAGCTGGAACGGGTACAATCAAACTAGTTCTAGACACCCGAATAGCGCGAGCCAAAACTAGCCAAGTGTAAATCGAACTGAGCTGGGGGGAGCGAGAAACAAAGGAACTAAGTGCCTTGATGATCTTGGCTTTCAGGTTGCCTGGACAGTACAAAATGTCAACCCACAAAGCCTGGACAGAAATATTTAGACCTAGGATCGCCGAGGCATGAAAGAAGACGGACGGTGCTGCAACGTTACAAAATGCGGTCGTAACGCGTCGCCCAGAATAATGCGCACATGCTTGGACATCATTCTTTGAGAATGATGCCTTCTTTCGCGGGAGGCTAAAGGGTTAAACACCAGTGTGGTTGATCGGCAACAAGGTAAGATGTATGAGACCGGGCAACCTGAACTGGACCATTTCCTCATAAAAAGGAGGGACTGTGCAGCGACAGCTAAAGGCGTTAAAATTATGAAATGCCCAATCTGTATTAGAGCAAATTTCAGTGAATGGTCACTAATCAAATGGCAACCAAAAATGACAAAAATTTTGAGGAAGAAACTACCAATAACAAATAAAATATGAGCATACAAAGTGACAGAACAACGTGCTGTTGCAAAAGAACAACACATGGAAGGATGGAAACTAAATTTTGAAAATTTCAAGATTAAGCGCGCCAAAGATTAGGAGATGGCGAAAGTTAAACCAAATTAAAAAATCTTGGGTTTTAGACAGGTGCCCCGTCAATCTTCTTATCCATTAGGGTAACCAGTCCAGGTGTGTTGCAACAAGGAGACGAAAGATGGTCACTCAAGTGGCCGTTGCCAATCACAATTGATTTTGCCAGTCACCCGGCAACCCGTTTTGTAATAATTTGTATGAAACCGCACTTTTAGTCGGAATCGCAAGACCCTTCGCCCCACAGGAAACCTCAAAGTTAGCAATTCTGTCAGCAACGTGGTTGACACGGGCTGCTGGGACAATGGTGACAGTCCAGAGGTTAGCTCGATGTAAGGTATTGTTCGTAATGGTAATAATGTTTATTCCTTAATTTGCGAGAGGAATGCACAAGACAAGGTAAAATTTGTACACTAATGTTTCACAGAAAAGGCGAATAAAAGAAAGCAAAAGGGATTATGGGGAGAGCTTAAGGTTGGCACAATCAGATTCTGCAGGGCAAAAGTATGCCAGTGAGAAATCATAACTAAATGATCCCTCTTACAAGATTATACGGAGTATCCTTGGAAAGTTCAGGAGCAGCGGACTACAAGTCATTTCGTGTTCAAGTAAACCAAATATGCATATCGCGCGCGCAAAACTTGCCCGTAACTCGCTGGCGAATGTCCGGATATGACCGGAGTCGCCAAACATCATGAGCGTCAAGTAATGAACGGAAAAACTAAGCTGAATGAGCAAACAGTAGTAAGAATATGGTGGTTGGATAGCAGTCGGTCAAAGCCAAGAGAACGGTTGCAAAAACAATAATAGGAAATTGGATTTACCAGCAGTAATTGGCCGAGAAAATGCGGAACTAAGCGGTGGAATATCTGTACATATCAGAATAGAATGCTGTGTGAAGCGCATCGAAAAATCGGTGCGCCACGTATAGATTTTAATTGCAAATGCTCTAATGTTAATAACAGCGTCGCTGGTAGATAGCGCATTACATCTGTCAACAGCGTCGCGTTGTTACCCTTATATCATCCACAATATTATGAAAATCCAATTGAAGGATGAGATTTTTGACGCTGTTTGCACAGATAGAATACAATTCTACCAAGACTTCTGACTACATTCATATGCAGCTGGCGGTAAGCTTTCAGGTACCATGCCGGATCCCGTCTGTATCCGGATCCCGTCGAGCAAGAGCCCGAAAAAATCCGGTACACATTCGGTAAAATCCGGCGAATCTGAAAAATGCCGACGGGAAAAACCCGGAAACGCGACAAGCGTCCGCCCGTTGCGGGCTGGGCTACTGCCGGGCAAAAGAAAAAACGAAAGAACCCTTTACCTCGCTTCCGCCCCTCTCGATCAACAATTCAGCCGGAGTCCGATTGCATTGCAAATAAGAGAAGACAAAGTTAAACAGTGAAAAGTAATTTATTAAGACAGAAAGAAAAGGTAAAACCTAGTTCCGAGTGCGCCACTTGTGTTCAGATTGTTCCTCTCCGAGACCTGAAAAGGGCTGATGGAAAATTTGGATGGGCTAGTATGTGTACCGTGTTCACAAGTTACCTTGTCCAAAGTAACCGCTCATACCAGGAAGATGAGTGATCGGCCTCTAGATAATCGAACTGAAAAAGAATCCAAAGAGCTACTGAAAGGTTACTACAAACCATGAACCGTACCATGCACATTGACTGAAGTGACATAAAAGAGTACGTGGCAATAAGCGTACCTGCACAGTCTCCGATCGTAAACTCGGTCTCACTCGTTGGTGAACCAATATTTGGTGATTCCTTCCATTATCAGGACCGACTCTTCGTGGAATGCTGCTGTCGATTTCACGGGGTCTGTTAGCAGTAGGAAAAAGATTAAATCAGTCTACCACTAATGACTCCCATAAATCGATGGCAGGAAGGAGCTGCTTTCCCACCGGTTCCCAGCCAGTTACGCTGCAAAGCAAGATTTTCACCAATCGCTGCAGTCAGCATTCTGCGCACCGTGGTGCCAACGTCTCTGGCCCTGAAACGCATCATTGCACGGACCGTGAATTTGAATAAAGCCACTGACGACTTACCGCCGCGTTGAATTTGTCCGTTTTCCCTTAATCGTGCTTCAGCTTGACCACTCCATTGAGATCTAATGCCCTGATTGGCTGAAAATAGCAAATAATGACACCGTGCATATGGTGTACATCCAACTGGCGAATGATGGGCGCCTGGCTGACCCTGATGTCATTTAGGGCTGATAGAATTCTTCATAACTCGCCTGAAAAGCCGATAGTTTAGACTAGTTCAGTTAACGTTCAGCAAGATCGTCAAAACTAATGTGACTGTTCACAGAGCAATCGTTTGAACAACAACGGCTACTTTATTAAAAGCTTGCCGAATATTAACTTTCTTATGAACGGAAGCCAGCCTGGAAGTTGAAATGGCCCCTACTGTTGATTAGCAATAGCTGATTGATGGCACAGGCGTTGGGGGTGGACTAAAAGAACGGTTTGACGGGTTCATACGAAGACTTGGACGTGACAACATTGCGGATAAAACTCTCCCCGGGGGATTTTGGGGACATTTCACGGGACTCCTCTCGAGGCTTCTGTGCCGAAGGTCGTTCCTGCAAACTGTCCTTCACAGAACAATGAATGGAGACTGTAGAAGTATATTGGAAGAATTGCTAGCGTACATTCTTTGGATAGGATACCTTCGGGAGAAAAAGGTCGAAGGCCCTTGATCGGCTGAAGTAATTCCTCCTCTTGACCGCGACGATGAATGTATCTGTGAGTTTATCAAATTCCCTATAAAAGCCATTGGTAACATTGATCCTACCGCAGCAGTGTACCCCGTGAGCTCATACAAGGTTACAGAACCCCAACAGCATACGGCACCTGGGGCTATAGAGCTTCCAAGTTTCCCCTTTGCTCCACTGTCTAAATGGAATCCAACAGATAAACTGTAGTTTCCTGACTAACACAGAGAAGCAGGGAAATTCTTTAATATTTTGCTTGCAACAGGGCACACGATTAGAAGCAATAAAGGTACACACACTAAAACGGCTGAGCATCCCGTGCTAACCGCGTCGCGCTCTGTCGTTGGCACTGCAACCGTCCGAGTATAAACTTTTGTACTTACTGAAACTGCTTTATCCCCATGCCGGTATGTCAGGAGTGACGAAACATTCAGACGCGCGCGGTGGCGAATATGCGACAACCATGTTGACCAGCACGTCAGCATCACGGAAGGAATGTATGCGGCCGCCAATCCTAAATGAAGTTTTAGAAGGAAATCCAGTATAATCACTAGGTTGGTATAACATCAGGCTCCCACAGGGCATCCTACCACAAACAGCACACTGGAGGTCACTAAGCTCTTTCATTCTTTCATAACATCTCCGCCATTTCGTGGTGGCACGCTTGACTTAAAATATATCTTCCTATTTTCTTCCGGATAATAATGGGATAGTTATGCACGGCCAAACGCACTCCACGCCAAAACATGGAAAACTTGCAATCACTTATGAAATTCGACATAAAAGAGCAGCTGATGCAAACAGGAAACTGTCATATCGTACAGTTCTTTGTCAAATAAGAATGAGTTGTCAGATAAAATAGAACGGTCACTGAAATGTATGCACTGTGGCCCTACTGACGATTACCCTTGGAGGGCAGTAACCTGCTGGAATAAGCAAAAGATTAGGGCTTTTTCATTTTGGCAGCACGCTTAAATAGAGAAGAATAAAGAAAAATACCAAAAACATCGCAAAATTCTTTCATGTCAAAATTTGTGAAAGATGACTAGTTGAAGCATGAAGAATTCAGGAAGCGTCAGTTGATGTCACAAAGCGGGACACACCTCATTGACGATGGGTGGACAACAAGGCGGCTCGCACGAAGAATTTGACCCACTTGAGAAAATGGACTTCATACCAGGTTATGTTAATGACACCAAATTAATAAATTTAAACTTGTGTAACACCAGAATACTTTTAAGGGACAACGTGTCCTTTTCATGCATATCAAATGCATCTTTATGTCAATATCTGTTGCCCAGTCGCTATCGGGCGCAGGCGGTGATCATGGTGCTACTTGGGCTGGACTGTGAGGTGCGAGGGAAGAGAAAACATTTGCGTAAGAGGCAAGAACAGTTCCTAAATGTACTAGCCATGAGTGTCTTCCAGTCTATCATCATTCCTATCGCCTTTTTGGTGCTAGAAGGCAGCAGGGGTGGGGATTCTGAAGTTGTGCGCAGGCATTGCAGCGGTAGTGGCACCTTTGTGTTTGCCCATTCATCATAATCCATCTACGAAGTGTTACCCAGGGCGATCAGCGGCATGCTTTTGATTGAACAGACCAGTTCTTCAGGGCCACATTTGGCTGGCAGCGCCCTAGCAATAGTGAGATGCCAGTAGATGGGAGGTTGTCCTTAGGAGAGCAGGAGTGCTAATAGCGGGTATGGCCTGGGTTCGGGATCTGTAACATAAAAGAGAGAAGCGGTCTAGTTTGGGTGCCAGCTTGGGCTTATGATGGTTATTGAATCGGAGACAACTGACCCGCAAAATGTCGCTTCTGTTGCGTAAAGGTTAGTAAGAAATCTGAGCTACCGCTAGAGATTTGAGATTACCAGGTTCGGTCAATTCAGCCCCGTCAAGCTAGCAAAGAGGAAAAGATGACATGAGAAGGGTGGAGTATACAGGCTGAAAGTATTTAAAACCGCAGAATTTGATAAGAGCACTAATCCATCCACTTTGGGAACTGCTGAATGGTCAGTCACTTATGCCAATGGTAACGAGGGTATATTCACTACAAGCGGGAGAGGAGGTCAACATTATGGCGATGTGAACGTGCAAGGAAGTGAAGTAATAAACTGAAGATCAGCGCAGTAAAGGCTCGGTCATAAACTAGAGTTAGGAGTACCCATCTATTCCGACGTTAGCTTGCGTCACGTTGAGTAAAAGCAGGACACCCAGTATCTTGCCAGCTGAACTTTGAACTGGGCTATATTTGGGCACGACCGCAGGGAACCAGAGAGTTTACTCCACAGTTTAGAGTATACAACTGGGAAGAATTTTGCTTTGATCGGTAGTCGAGTCAGGGGTATCCTTACCGAGTAGTATGTATTACAAAGTAGATACGGGGACTACCAGCGTCCTCTGTGTGACGTTTGTAGCAGAGTGGACATTGTTACGGCAAAGACTAAAGAGAAATGCCAGGTTTAATTTAACTCGACGAAGCCATAATGGCTGAAGACCAAGCGAATCACATCTGGCCCTGCAGATTAGGCCAAAAGTAGGACTTAGGAGATTTCTGGCAAAGGACCGCTGCACACTCTCGATCGCGATTTGATCAATTTCGCGCATATGCGTGAAGATACTCCGGCAATAATCGAAGCGGAGCTTAGCATGGGACTTGAAGATGACAATCCCGCAACATTGGATGCGGAATGTCCTTAGGGACGTTGTGGTGGTTCCTTAAGCTACCGCGGTTTAGTGGTATGCTCGCTCATGAAAATTGAAAGAGCAATAGTAACGTGGCCCTAAGTCATAAAACGTGCGTCATACAGAAATGGGCATGCCGTTTATGGAGATGGAGCCCGGGGAACCAAGCATTTACATGTTGTTAGAGAACTCTTGTTGGGAGAGATTTTCATATGCCATTTGGAATACCAGTCATCAAGAGACTTTGGGTCTTCAGTGGTATGTGCATGCGAGGAGTTAAATGAACCAGCTCCAAAGGAGTAGACCATTTTTATGTCATCGGCAAACAGGAATGGCGTGCCACAATGAGTACCTTTAAAGATATCATTCATGCAAATTTGGAACAGAAGACGACCAAGAACGCTAGTCTGAATAACCCCACTGGTAATAGAAAAGGGCTGAGGAAAGAACTGCTGCCGTTTAACACCTGAATTTGATCAGAAAGGTAGAATGATAGCCAGGATAGCAGTGGATTTCTTATTCCATAATTTCCAGTTTTGGCCAGGAATCGGGAGTGTGAGACGCGGTTAAACGCTTTCGGCATGTCCAAAAATATCATGAGCACCTACCCGTAGGAATCAGCATTCTAGGTAGCTGCATTGAAGCAGCCAACCTGAAAGGTGGGACAAGGTCGGCCACCCAGGAAACCTTGTTGGGATGGGTTTATAAGACTGTGAGTAATAGGGACGTTTACCAACTGTTTTTTAACATTTTCCATAGGCCCTCGCAAAACTAGAGTGTGATTGGTAGAAAGAAAGTTTTTAGGATCAATTTTAGAACATTTTGCGGCGTAGACCAATAATGCAGGTCTTTCATTGTAACTGGAAATTAGCGCGAGGGATGACGAGTGAAAAAAAACTTAGAAAGAGCACAAGAAGATCAGGATCAGCGGTAAAATTAGGACTGGTGGGATGCCATCAGGTCGCAGCCCGTGGGATGACCTGGCACTTTACATCAGTGTCATGATGCCAGCAACGTCGAATGAAATGAAAGATACCCAGAACAGAGTTATCATGGGGTGGATTTTACAATGCGGCCGATTGTCATTATTGAAATTAGCAAGGAAATATTTATTCAATGCTTCCGCAATGTCTACAGGGGACTCTATGCGTAAGCCGTTAAATATGATGAATTTCGGAATGGCCAAGTAGTTGGACTACGGGCGAACTTTGAAAATGTGAGAAGTATTCCGATTTGGGTTATGCGATCCGAGAGCTGTCATTTCCTGGATATTGAAACAGTTTAGACTTGATAAGACATTTTCGGTGCAAACGTTTTATATACGTTAAAGATTGAGTCTCCTGTTTTATTAAGGATCAACTGTGAGGCCGCAGGCTCACTTCTTGCCTGCTGCGCCTCAAAAATCGTTGACTGAATGGCCCAGGAAATTGCTGGTGCACTTTCAGAGCGTTGCTGATACTATCTACAGTATGGAACGACTCGAAGCACTGCGTCAGATTATTGGCCTTCTCCTTGTTGCCAAAGCTTCTGAAGTATCTATCGTTCACATTCTTTGCGGTTAGGCAAAGCGCGGATTTATACTGTGACTGACTTGAACGAGCTATAAGGTGTGGTTCTGCCTTGCAAGTCAACCTTCCACCTTTTCAATAAGTTGAGTTGCATTTCTTTGGACCTAGACCGTGATCTTGGATACTCAAGTCATCCCTCGCCCCCCATCTCCTGAAGGTATGTTCCCTCGCCCCAAATTTTCTTATTTAATCTGGTTTTCCATTGGTCTTCAACCACGGAGGCATTCCCCTGAGCCCCATTCTGGCCATCTTCCAAGCGAATCAATGGTACCTCTTTGTAGTTTTCTTACGGCCCATCCATTCTTCCCCTTTGTGTGGCCCCATATCTGCTTAGTCTTCATTTGGACCTTGCCCGGCGATCTGCATCGCCCGACAGTTAGACTATATATCAACATCAAGTGTAGACTTTGTTAGGGGTCATATTTCGACTACCTCAGTTAAGCCGTCCTCGCTCCTCAACAGTACCGATAGACTCCTTTTGAGTCTCCATCGGGCCTCTCACCTACATATTGAAAATGCGCACCTCAGCCCAGGGATAGGAATTTGAAAAATGTTTCAATGCACAACCCATCTCCCCAGTCAACTTTTGGAGCACTAGAATAGCATGCCATTCATGTTCCCTTACCATGACTGAGTCACACAAATTCCTCCACTGATACTTTGTCTTCCTCCAAAACGGCAGCCGGGTCTTCTTTCAAACAGACAGGAGTCACTTGTTTCAAGATTGATTAAACAGCAACCTGTAGTTTGCACGTTGGACAACCCAGGTTTAAATTCTTTGCATAGTCCTGCGCGGCTAATCATCACTACTGACACCTTCGACCATTTTAACAGTCACCTCTTTTCACTGCGCTGGCCAGGCCGCTCCGAAAATTTGCATGTTACTACTTCAATGGGCTAGAACCACTCTTTTATTCCAGAAACAACATTGGCAGTCTCGACTATGCTAAGAAATGTCTTGCATTTTCCAAATGTACTGCAATCATTTGCACACAGGTCAGACCCCCCTTCAGTGGCCTTATTTTACAAGCCAGCGAGTTTTTCTTACTCCAGTTATCGGCCATTTTGCTCATCTGGGTGCTCCAAGGCTTAAAGCTTAAGAACCGCTCCTATTTCTGATGAGTCCTATCTGACTGCCGCTTCTCCATCTCTTCCCGATCCAACGAATGTAAACTCGGCGCTTTCCTTGGTGTCTTCTATCCCCAAGCTTGGAATCACCCTTGAGCCCCTGCCTTCTTTGAATTTACTCTAACACAATTATCCCCGTCCCCTCTTTTCGGCTTTCTATTATATCAATATCTATCGACGAATGTCTCAAGCTATGCACCGTGTAAACCGAAAACATCGCGGGGTTCGCATGTTTTCCCCAAAGTCTCCCTCCGACTTCGCAACCACCGGTCCTCTTGACCTGTAAATGACCTCCTCATCGGCTTCAAACTCTCCATTCCAGTGCTGGAATTCAAAGTTTTGCAGAAGCTGGTCTTGGACGTCTCTTTGTGCTCTGTAGTTCACTTCTATTTAGTCAACCTGAAAATTATTTTCAACGTGGTATATCCTTTGCGTATAACCCAGATGAATGTTTGGCCCGATGTGACAACAAAATAATTAAAAGTCAACACGCGATAATAGATCAACCAGGCCATGATTAAATGTCAAAAACGGAAACCCCAAATCTTAGCAGAAACAGACACAGACGTCACATGAAAGCCGAAAATTTGCCATAGTTAACAAAGGTTTTCGAAAACCTCAACAAAATCCTACAACATGGATTCCATACTGTTTGTGAGCCGTTAGACATGAGTTAACGAGATTTTCTGGGAGTAGAAGCTCAATTGGCTTTACCCACTCAGTAAATTTGTAATCAAAAGGCTTCTCAGCTGTCAGTAAACAAAACCTTGATAGCTGCCTTGAAAAGTTTGCTTAAAGTCTTCTCTAGTCTGGAAGGGAGATTAGCAGCCCAATTACCTCCGAGAAACTTCGGGAATTCGGTCCGTACAATTCAGGACAAAGAGATACCAAATAGGTTGTGGCTGTGGATGCCGGTTTCCTTGCATTATATCGCAAGTATCCTGCAATCAGTTTCGGCAGCCCACCAGGATCGAAGCAAGGAAGGTAGGGGAGGAGTAAAGTGAACTAAAGAAGAGAAGGGAATGGTACCAGAGAAAGAAAAAAATGGAATAACGGAGATTGGGAGATACATCCATAAATGTAAGATATCGAAAAGGGGAGATAGCAAATGGTGCAACGCAAGGATAAACACTAGGGCCACTACGTTTTATGTTCCGAATCATTGACTTGAGTAACAAACTAGAGAGTGTGCGCCTCATGGTTATTGAAGGCCTGAGCATAACAAGTAGTCCCAGGACTGGCAGGGTGCAGCGACATCTAGATATGGTGTATAGATATTGAATGAGGTGGCAGTTGCCACCGAATAGCTGTAAGTCTATGGTGCTGAAGGACAAAGTCCTCAGCTGAAGGTCCATTATACTGGGTGATGATGATGATGTTTCAGCGGCTAAAGAGAACGTTGCCACGGTCAGGGACCTGAAAGTCATCATCGCAGAGTATTTAAAACCTAGGGTGCAGTGTATGAAAGCATCCAAAGCAGCCAGCAGTGCTCTATCGTGGCTTTAGCGAATGATAACCTCGAAAAAACGAGAGGTTCTGCCGCCCCTTTATGGGCGTTTATAGGGTAGCATTTGGGATATACCACCCAGGCATGGCATCCATCACCCAAAGAGGGACAGGGCAGTACTTGAGAAGGTAAAAGGGCGATTCACGAGGATGTTCCCTGAACACGGGGCCTGATCTGCGGGAAACGGACGCGGGCATTCCTGGAGAACAAGAATGGAGGAGGGAACATGATCGAAAATTTTCGAATCACTATGCAGCAAGCTGACCTAAGGAGTGGAGTGCCTCATGGTAACACAAACGAAAGACTCCGAGGATACAGAGTGAAACCCAAAAAACAAAGATGTGACATGCAGGCGGGAGTTAACTGCTTTACGTTGAGAGGGTTCAATAATTGGGTTAGCCTGGCGTTGTCTATGGTGGAAGTTGCAAATACAGAAGGGTCCAATGAAAAACTGGATGCACACTTGAATTCCCAGGGTTGCGGTAACTTATAAGCTAACCAGAAAAGAAATTTGGTCCACTTATTTTGCAAAAATAAAAACACTAACGCTCCGGGGTTGTCCTGAGATTTGCACGTTACACGGCTACTCCGATGGGCGAGATGAAATTTCAGCAACGAAGCCGCAAGAGGAAGATCAGGTCTGCGTAATGGAGGGCTGATGAGGTTCCCGCCGATCGAGCGCTACCTAGGCTGAGGGGATGGTAGGCTAGAAGCAGGCTAAAGAAGAGAAGCTAGGACAGGCACATTCTCTGTGCTATGAACGATAAAAGGTCGCTAATCCCTCCAAAAATGGTTAGAATAAAATTAAATTCTGGGGTTTTCATATTAACTGATAATGCTTCCACCAGAAACGTTCCAGCTAATAGGTGCGAGACCCCGAGAGAAGCCCATTCCCCCCAGAAAAAAAGGGGTCAGATTTACCCTAAGGCTGGAACGATTCTCGATATATGCTTGCTTCCCACGATAATGGGCCTCAGCCAGCGCGATGGCAAGGTGATGCCCACGGGATCAAAAGAGAGGGTACAAAAGAGTTTTACCGGTTATAACTGAAAGCAGACGGGTTGATGAAACAACGATCACCATTCAAAACTAAGTCCTAGAAGATCAGAAAGAATAAATTTAATTGTTACATCGCCGTGTGGTGGCAACGACGATAGAGGACCCACCATTTGTTTCGAAAAGGTTGGGCCCGGAGGGTCAATATTGACATGAACGGAGGTGTCGACCCACCCTCTCCCTAGCCCGTCTCGCCGCTGCTCCGGTATTTTGAAATGAAGCCACAACATCGGAAAAAATAGGTAGATGCGAGGATAGATGAACAGAATTAAAAAGAGGTAGCGGTATTAAGAAACAGAAAGGCGGAAAAAGACGCAAAGGATAAGAAAATAAAAAAAGAAGAAAGAAAAAGAGAAAGCGACATCAAGAGAAAAAAAGGACAAAAGAAAAGAAGGCAATATTATTGGAAGAGGAGGAAAGGGGATACAAGGTGAAGCAATATTTAAATAAGTATAACAGTCAAAGGATAACAAAGAAAACGAAACTCAATAAGTATTTATAGGCGAGTATTGAGCTGTAATTCTGGGCCACCTACCGGTGAAAACCAGTCTGGTACCAGTTAGCATGCATCTAGGGAGTGTTTTGGGGCCGAAGCGTGACCGGAGGTACAGCGATGCAATCTGCGGCGAAATAATTTACGGTCGTAAACCACTCTTCCAAAAGTACATGCCACCTGCAATACTCAAATAATTGCGACCTGTGAGTGTTTATTTGAGGCAAAGGGTCTCGCGATTCAGGCCAGAAGTGTAAATTCATGTAAACGATTACATAGCGGATGACTGGGTGACTTATTATCTGGTGTAGGCCAGTGTGATTGGCAGCAGCCACTTGAGTGACTATCCTTCGTCTACCTGTTGTGACACACCTGAGCTTCCTGACCCTGAACCTCGGTTGTATAAAAATCTTAAACCAATGAGTGCGAAGTTTTCAGGCACCACAACCAGTTTTACGGACAAATAGTGATCATCTAAAATATCTCTCTGAAGTGTGTTTTTCGAAAAATGCAGCTGCCAACCAAGCCAATAATTTGCCGGAGCAAATGGTTCCGAGCATCTGCAAGAAGGTTGTATTAAACCTTTGCTTCTAATGAAATGGCGGTTTTTCGGGGGTAACTCTTCTGATGGGAATGGCCCAATAGCATGGGCCATCATAATTATTAAGAGATTGTCTAGACATTTTTACGCAGCTAAAACATTCTGTCCCATGCGAAACCCAGCAAAGCTGGCTGCGAAGTAAAGCCGCAGTTTGTCATCAATAAAGCTGGGCTAGGTCTGCATTCCTATACAAAATCCGTCAGGATTACACTTGTGCACTGCAACCGGGTAGCTCTAGAAGAGCGGTTGCAACTGTATGAATTTTGCAAAAGAGGGCCAATCCAAAACTAGCAGCATCCCAGGTTTTTTTAAGTCCAGTGAAAATCTAAATGCGGAAAAAAGCATTCATTGCACCCGCCCTCTCGCATTCCGACGGCATCTTACGTCACTTCCGATGGAATGTCGGCCCAGATGCTCACCTCACCGCAGAATGTTAGCTCGCTCACTTAAATCTTAGCAAATCTGATAACTGATCCGTCAACACTTTCTTCGACAAGTTAATAAAAGGCGGCGGAATCCGCAAAAGGTAGAGCAGAGCGTAGCCGCTTCTGCCATGAAAACCAGTAGTTCACAAACTTAATTTAGAGGAGGCAGCCTAACTATGAGGACCCAAGCAGTGACCGTCCATCTTTACACTTTTGTCTATTCAATAAAAATGTAGACTCCGGTTGGAACGCCACTCAGTATCTCTCCCGTACTCCTATTCGATGTTTCCAGCTTTCCAAACTACGCCAACACTTGCTCCATTTTCGTCCGATGGTCATTCAAACTCGACCTCAAGAGGCGCAATAGAAGAAGCAAGAACTGGTGAGTAAGCCTAAGAAAACTAATTGGACGACCAAAATAAATCTCTGAACTTCTATAACGTTGGCTCTGGCCAGCACTTGGCAACGACCTTTCGGAACTCTGTTTCGGGTTGTCACTAGTTTTGCCCACTCCGGCTGCTGGAGTGCCTTAAACAAAACACGATATCTCAAACAGTTGGCATAAGAGAAAATGTGCCACCTCCTGGCTATTACTGAAAGTGGCTGAGTCATGTTACGTTTCGCAAGGAGAAAGCTGTCAAGCGATTTAAAGCTGTCCTAAAAGACAACTATGGCGAAAGCAGGTGAGGTGATGTTATCTTAGTTCGACTTTTCCGTCTTATCTCACCAATGAGTTGAACGAAGCCTCTCTTACAGACTCGCAGTTGGCCGATAACAGTGTTTCCTATTTCACAAATTCTGGTGTGTATTATCTATGGGCCGTCACTGATCAATCTACCAGGCACTGATATGGACACAGTCCCCCTCGACTAGATCAAGTGTTTTCCTGCTGAGTTCATCATAAAACTGAGTTCAAGGAGCTGAACAACTTAGGCGACCGCCATTGCACTATTTTCCTTCTGGACTACATCTTTTGCTGTCCTACAAGATGATTACAAAGACGAAGCCACCAGTCCCTCTTCATAAATGACCTTCAAGAACTGAGCAAATTACTAGTCCGGCATACAGGGACCATCGACCGGAATTTGAACGTGAATTCCCTCAGCCATTGCATCGAGAAGTACATTAGGCAGGCTGGACACTTATTTGTCCCAAGGAAAGCAATTTTACAAACGAACGAAAAGCAAGTCCTTCGCCAAACCAGGGGTATCCAGGAGGAGAGCCCCAAATGGTTCCTTAGTTCAGTTCCGGCAAAATAGATGCGGATGACCCCTAAATCAGACGTCTCCCTACACTGTGTTAAACGATGCATATGAGCACTTTGCACTTCAGCAGCGACAGATTCTCCCTCGATCTTGCCCAGACTCTTTCGCCCATTATAAACCTGTGAGAAGGACTAAAAGCCACGCACAAAGTTTGGTGCGCCCTACTTTGTTCATGAGTCCACAGGTACCCTGGGAACCTTCCTCAAAGATATACTGTGCAACCGTACCACCGCAAAGAAACCAATCATCCCCACTGCAACTGCGGTCAGCCCGTCCAGTAGTAGGCCCAAGGGGAAAATGACAAAATGTGGGGCACCCGATGCAGGAAGAGAAAAAGTAATTCGACAAAGCAGCATTACATTTCCCTCCCAGAGCTCTATAGAAAAGGAACGACGACAGAATGCCGAAGTTAGCGGAAAAGCAGTCGTAGCAAAAAGGCTGGTTGTGATAGAAACCCAAAGGAGGCCAACGAGCAAGGTAGGGTGAAATCGCTCAAGCCGCATAACTTTTTTGGAGGCGGTGGTGATGGACCGTTATCCTGGATCGCTTCCAGGCATGCTGGAGGAAATAGCCCATTCAAACCGTCCAGCTTCATCGTTACTCAACATATTTCCCCTTTCCCTAGCTCCCACCTCACTCAATGTCACCAACCCATAGACGTCTCTTGGTGTTCGTCCCACCCCTCCAACAAACAAGATGACGGCGACAACACTGCACCAACTCCTGGGTGTGTGCTCATATGCCTATAAATCAGTTCTTCAGATCTCTCAGCTAACTCCCAGAATCCAGCAGGTAGTTTCTGAAACCAAACCCAAATTGCAGCCCTTGCAGAAACTTGGTTAGCACTAGATTTCCGTAATTCGGAGATGCGAAATTCGGGATGTACCGCTAACAAGCAAGGTTCTGTGAAGGACCATGCCGGAGAAGTACTAACTCATCACGGTAACTCCGTCCCCCCCGCAATGGTCGAAGTGCCCTCATGGATGTTTATCGATATCCAGTTGCTAATGATCTCCCTATCGAGATTCAGAAGCCCCTCTCAGCAGCCGTCCTTTGCTTACCAGCCTGTAGCCAGTCTAAAGGTAGCGCTTCACAACATTGCTTAGGTCCCTGAGGAAGCCCATTCATTTCTCCCATCTTCTAACTACACATGCTTTCCACTCATTAAGCACCGACTGGCTAGGAAACGGTGCACTTGAATCCTTGTAGTCGCTGTTCCTCAGAGTTCTTGAAGGCAAAAATGTAGAGTCCAACTAGATGTCGAGTATAGCAATTCCCTTCGTTCCTGAGTCTGGTTGTTACGGACGAAGGCCACGAAAAGGCTGCTTGGCAAGAGTGACAGCCCAATTCTAAAATTTGAACTCATTTTTGAATGGCAGTCCATCACACTAGAATCAAAAACAACTAGGTCTTCCAAAAGGACCCGTTTTGTTTGTCAAAACGAATTTTTCTAACCCAAGCGAGGTATCACAGGACACTTGCTTCTTCAGACGCTACTAACGATTGACTCAAAGCGCTATTCTTACAAGCAAACAGCCAATTTTTCCCGGAATTAGAGTGTCACGCAATAGAAAGCAGCCCTCAGACATGTAAGGCGTCCCTTAGGCGAAAGACCGAGCCTATTCAATAGGCACCAAGAAATGGGGGCTTTCGATCACCTGTAACCTATCTAGGTCCAAAATCATGCAGCATAAACTGAATGTGCAGCAGGCAGATTCCAACCGGTCTCGGGCTGACAAATAGCTTCCCTTTTATTGTATGCACATTCACCCTACTAGCCTTTGAAGATACTCAAGCAACCCCATTACATTTGCCCGCATTACAGCAGAAGCATTCAACTCACATCCCGAGGCCTTCCGAGGTCCAGCTCAACAAACATCAATCCCACCTTTAAAATAAACCCATAGCCTCTAGAATGAGTAGAGTTGTTGTCACTGCAAGTGTGGTCTGCCGTGGATGCCGAGGTCTGAAGTTATATTACTCCGTGCTTCCCGATTAAATCCATCATGTTTTTCTAAAATAAGCGGCGGATAGGATAACAATTTGTTGCACCTTTCTCTTTCAATTATGTCGTGATATTTGGGTCTCCTCGCAGATGGTGGACGAAGGTAGCCATTATATCTGTTTCTAAAAGAAGCAACTGCCATCTCCTCCTTATTTATCGGCCAATTAGTCTAATCGGCGTCTTAAGCAAACGTTTTGAAAGCATGCTGAAAAACGCTCTGTTCCAACCCATGCTTTCAAACATCTTAGCCCCTTTCCGACATCAGACATGTCATGTACGTCCAATTTTATAACGCATATGAGCAGCCTAACGAGGGCGCATGATGATGGCAAGATTTCACGTACCGTCTTTTAGACATTCGAGAGAGCAATCCACATTCTAATTCTCTGTAAGTTTTAAGGTATTGGCGTCTTCGGCTCCATGACACGATTTTTGCGCAGCGCCCTAACTAGACGAACATGTAACACAGTAGATTTACCTGCTGACACTTCTCTAGACTCCTCCATACATTATACGTCCATTTGATTCTCAGCAGAAAAAGGTACAGCATATCATGTTTACAAATCCGTTCCTACAATTACGCCAAAAGTCTATCCTTATACAAGTTGGTAATCTTAACGTAAAACGTCACATTGCGTAAGTGTAGAAAAAGCATAATAAAGAAGACGGACATGGAGGAACCAAAAATGAATGACGCATGCAGGAATACCGTTGCAATTAGTGCAGAGGCAATCGCAAGCACATTGAGAAATATGGTAAGCTGAGAGATGATATCACATGGTGAATTATTTCATGTAAACATTCAATCTCCTACAAAAAAAAAAAAAAAAGAGAGAGATCACTGAAATTTTTTGCACGGTTAAAAAAAGAGTCCGTTACTCTTTCACAGCGGATCGAACCCCAACTGAATAGATGACTTCTCTGCATGGCCTCTACCAGCCTCTTAACTACGACCAACCGTCTCTGGGACGCATAATAATTCCACGCAGCTCTGATCTACCTGATACAATTTATTAGTAGTAGGAGATTGGACATCCATTCTCCACAAATACCCCATTCACCCATCTCCGCTGAATATCATTCGCTCCCAACCCACCTGAACACTATTAAGAAAGATCGCCATGGACCCAGCCTACTCTCACGAGTTCTCCACACATACCCGCTGTCCCATATTCATCCTCTCCTTGCCTCCCAGGTCACCACATTCAATCGCCCAGCACCCAGCACCCTATCGCCATTCATGGACCGCCGCCCCTAAGGGACTGGGGACACCAGGCACAGCCGCCCCCGCAATTCCCGATTACAATGGACGACCACACCGAACTCCGTGTGAGTCACCACCCGACTCGACAACAGCCCTTAGATCCAACTCTCAACAACCGCTCATACCCGGCGCCACCCGCGTGACAACCCCACGTTACTCGTTTCGAAACACTTGACCAAATCAATGCAATCCGTTTTCTGCCCATCACCTCCCCAGTCCACTGATTTTTTGCCCCCACCGCTCAATTCACTCTTCGTCCGACTAGTCCAAAAACACCCGACCTCTGACACCGCTCCACTGCAATCAGATGCCAAAACTCCTCACTTCGCACGGTAGTCTAATTCACGATACCAAAATGAGCGTGTTGGGATATGACCCACCCATGAAGCTGATTACTTTTTGAAAATACGATTTTTTAAGCTAGTCAGGTCACCTCTTTACAGAACTCCGAACCCTGCCTTCCTTCTACCCATAGACCAAAACTAATTCCACCATTGTCTTCGATACCCCTCCATACCCCGCCCTCACCAAAACCCTGACCCAACTCCCAAAGAAAACCGATGGACGCATACTGTAAACAGCTTTGTTGTTCATCCGCCCTTGTTAGAAATCCAATGAAGCCGAGTCGGCATATTCCGGACCCCCCCCCCTGCCCCCCCCCGAACACACAACACTGGACCAGGTCGAACCCCGATAAACAAGGCGCCGACCGCATTCTGAAGCTTTCCAGAGCTAAGGTCCCGAACCGCCGGGAGCCATATACGCCTTTACACCCCGGCGTCAGGCTGTACCTGAACGCTTTTTCTTTTCTGTCCTGCATACTCATCGACCTCACCACTGAATGCTGCCCATCCCATCTATCCCGTCACCCTCGAATATCTGCCAATCGGTGTACGCTCCGTTAGCCTCCCACAGCCGATCGACCACCTCACTCCCGAATAATTTTACTTCTTCTGCCCAGGTCCTAACCTTAAAGTAGCACCAACGGCTCTTTGGATATGCAACCTATTCTCCCCCTCTCGAGCTTGAATCTACCATCATGATACTCACAATTTACCTCAGTAAGTAGCGCAAGAACTTGAATGTTATAATCAATGCAATACATTCACCAATGTTTGAAATATCATCACTTCTTTCCGCATTCAACTCGCACCATAAAGAATATACGCAACGAAAGTACCTTTGGTTACAGCTTGTTTTCATCCAGCCTTGCTCTACGGTAACTCCCATGACATTTGCATTAGGTATGGACCGCGCCCCAGAAACAGGGACACGCCGAACACCGAACAAGGAACAAACCGCTTGTGAGTCGGAAGTCCGAACGCCCCTGCCCATCCGCTACCGGGCAAGGCTGTGCCACGGTTTTGTGAAACCTTGACCCACAATGAATTTGCACAATATCCCGTCCACTGATTGCACGGTTTACTGTCCGTAGCCTCACAGCGATCGACCCTACTTGATAGAGTGACCCTTCCTCTGCAGGTAGCCTAAGTTACGACACCAAGGCTTTTGGGATATGACCCTACAGGAAGCTTGGAAATTACTTGAATTTACATTTTAGTATAGGAGAATTGAATGTTTAACAATGAAAATAATTCACCATGTGGATATCATCGCTTCAAACCTTGACCATTAAAGAAAACGATGGAAGCCCAACTTGTACCAGCTTGTTTCCCATCCAAGCTTTGTTTAAGGAATCATGAAGCACAGTGGGGCTAAAATAGGACCGCGCCCCGAACCTGGGAACGCGGAACTCCGAACAAAGGACCGAAACGATTGTTGAAAGTCCGAGTCCCCGAAGACGCCTTTAAAGCCATTCACGCTACCGCGGGCAGGCTGTGAAAACAGGTTTTGTTTTGACCTTGACACCATACATGAGTTGTTTGGCCCACAAATATCCGTCCAACCTTGAATTGTGCACGGCTTTATACTTCGTCCCCGTTAGCTCCACAGCGGATCGACCCCCTACGATAGATTAACTTCTCTGCAGGTAAGCCTAAAGGTTACGCATCACCAGGGCCCTTTTTGGATAATGAAACCTACAGAGCCCTTGAATTACTTGATACATTTTTAATAGTAAGGAGAAATTGAAAATGTTTACATGAAAAATAATTCCCACCATGTGGAAAATCATTCGCTCAAACTTGACCAATAAAGAAACGATGGAAGCCACCTGGTAACAGCTTGTTTTCATCCAAGCCTTGTTTAGGAAATCATGAGCCAGTTGCATATGGAACCGCCGCCCCGAACTGGGACCACCGCGAATCCCCCGAACAAGGAACGAAAACGATTTTGAGTCCCCGAGTCGAACGCCCCTTAGCCCCCCATTTACGCTACTCGGCAGGGCTTGTGAACGTGTTTTTTTTTGTTGAACCTGACCAACAAAATGATGTTTGGCCACATATCCCGTCACTTGATTTATTGCACGGGTTCACTTTGTCCTTAGCTCAAGCGGATCGACCCCCCCCTACCTGATAGAATGAAACTTCTTCTGCAGGTAAGCCTAAGTACCGGAACCAAGAAGGCTTTTGGGTTGACATACCAAAGCTTGTCATTACCTTGATACAATTTTTAAGTAG
>LUCM01010000.1:0-11165 GCA_008360955.1 Fasciolopsis buskii
CTTATAAACTACTCTCGAATGAGTTGTGCTGCGGTGAGATACGCGATCAAAACCCTTCGTCATGTCTAAGAAAACCACTATCACCGAATTTCTATCATTGACGGCCTTCGTCATGATGTTTAAGAAAAAGTCATCAGGGTAGGACATGATTTACCACGTTGGTCGGCGCGAATGAGGTCATGACCCAATAAGTATGTTGTAAACTTACTCAGGGGATAATTGCCAAGATTTAAGGAAAGACTAAATAGATTGGAAAAAAGTATAGGTATGGCTGCACCTCAAACTTGAAGAGGGCTGGGAAGTTCGTCCGGTCCAACGTGGAAAGACGGTCCTATTTTTGACAACTTGGCTGGAATGAGAATCTTGGAGGGGATGCAGAAAAGACCGCTGGAATGACCGGTGTAATGGTGCTGTCATTGACTGCCGTAAAGGAGGCGGGATAATCACTGGACAACATTGATATTGGTAGAGTCATTTCAGCACGTGCCCCTGAATATGAAAGGTGTGGTTTGCGTATTAAGCAGGGAGTTGTTAGTTCCCAGTAGTTCCGCCAGTGCTGCAGCCTTGGTTGTATCGTGTAATGCCTGAGGTTCCTTCTTCTTTTGAAGAGAATCGGGAAGTTTCCAAATCTCCTTGAATTGATGGTTCATTTACAATATCAAAGCAAATTCTTTCGTTCCGCTGAATTTTGTTTTCATTAGAGACTATCTTTTTTAAGGCGTTCCAGGGTGCTCAACCTTTTTGGGATTGTGCCACTCTTGGCCGGAGTGATCAGGTCAAGGCACACACCTTGGGTTGCGTAAAATTGATTGGCGGCGCTCCATCGACAGAAAGAAACCGTCCCAATTTTGCCTATCAATAAGGGAGGGAAGAATGTTTCATGAGGCTTTATGGTCTGACTTAATGGAAGCTGAGGCGAAGATAACGGCCGAAGAAACTGAGAACTTGAAAACAATCTGTAATTTGTTTTATGCAGAGTTGTGCAACTGGGTTAAGCAGGGTGTGAAGTTAAGATCAAGAATACCGTCGGCTCTTGTGGTTGATGAAACATTCTGTCCACCCACCCAATTGTATACCAGAAACAAACACGTAAAGGCACTCTGGAAAAAAGAAAGAAGACCGACAAACCCCTGGAGCGTCGAAGTCTTCCGCCACTGGCGTAGGACTTAGAAGGTTGGCGGCCGCGTTAATTGCATCAGTCGGTGGTAAGAACTCCGATCAGTGGGTCCCAACACCCGATAGCCACAGTCAGCCGGATGGATTCTTTCACATTATTAAAGTTAGATTGTTTGTATCATGAGTCTGATAGGTTTGCCTCTTGTGTATAGCAGCCTCTCCCAAGCTTATTTATCTTGTCTTTCCTTAAAGCATTGTAACCAACTAAAGCAATGTTTTTTTCGAGGGTACTGTCGGTCAGCTATGTCTTAGGGAGAAGAGTAAACTCATATCTACGTGTATGTACCCGGAGGCATTTTCATAATGAACTATGAAACAAAGTCTAATTGGCGAATGTCCTGTGGCGGGTGCCGGTCAGAGGCTTGCAGCCGCATATAATATCGGGTTTGAAGTTTGAACATCTTGCATGGGCAACCCTATAATGCGAGTGCAAAGTGCCGAACAGCGGGGTCGAATGCGAGCAACTGCCTGCTAAAAGTGCTACATTCACGCTCAAGCAGCCGTAGCCGCTTGGAAAAGTAGGGTAAAAGCTTCCAAGGGCCGTCGATGTGCTGGTGGCGTACAGCTCCGACTGCGGTGTCCGAGGCGTCGGTTATCAAAGGTATGGTAGAAGAGGGGTCAGGCTCTGTGAATAAAAATGTTTTGGTGATAGCGGCTTTGATGGAAATGAACAGGTGTCGCAGCCTCGGGAAGCGCAAGCTTACGCTTACTCCCCGTAACAGATCTGTAAGTGGTTGTAATTATTTCTGCGCATTCGGGAACAAAACGCCGACGGAAGTTAACCATGCCGACAAGAAGCCGTAGTCGTCGACAGTAATGAGGCTCTGGGCAGTCCTAAATAGCAGTAGCTTTGTCCGGCAGCAGAGCTATAACTGAAGACCAGACTGTATGCCCTAAGAATGGGAAGCTGGGTTTTCTAAGCTCATTGCAAAGCGTTAATCGTTACGCCATGTTTGTTAAGGCGATCGAACAAAGCACGCAGGTGAGCGGAGTGTTTAATCCTCCAAGTGGCTTGCAACTAGGTTGTCATCCACAGGTATTTTCTAAACAGCTTGTGACCTCGTGAAAAAAGCGTGGGAATATTTGAGCTGCATTGCTGAGCTTGAACTTCATCCTCAAGGAATCGAGCATTCCAAAAGACAAGGTCACCCCTGCTTTTTGCATGCCGGTTCGCTCTGCGGGGATTTGGTCGCACACCCGTATTAAATCTATGCGGCGGGATACCTTGCAACCGGACAGTGACGAAGTAAGTCCTCTATATGGTGAGTCGCATATCTATCGGGAACGGTAACACCGTTACGGGTCCTGTGTTCCCCGCAGGGCCATTAGTCTCTCTCCGTGTGAAACGGAAAGGCGCAAGGATTACTGGACGGTGTCCAGCTCCAACGTATGGCCAAATTCTGCCTTGGGTAAGCGAAATTTGTCAAGGGGCTAGGCGATGAAGTTGACCAAAATTTTGTGGTTCTGTGGTTTTTATATGGTGAGCTACCTTTGTGTTAACGACGGAAAGTAGGTTGGTGTGCCGCAGTAAGCATGGGTAGTCACAAACTAGCTCAATTTATGACCATTGGGGTGGGAATTCATCGTGCTGAGTTGGTCAACGACGGCGTATGAGCTGGTCACGGTCAGCGACGTTTAAAGGTCTACTATTTTCCCAGGCCGAGCATCGACTAGCATGTCTAAATTCTGGCGAGACACCCCTGAGAGTCATTCGCGGATAAGGGCACATTCAAATTGCAAGCAAAAGATGATGAAAGGGTTCATCCAGGGCCCATCTATGCCAAACACCTTGGTCTCCAAGGGTCAGTGTAACATAATTAAAGTTGCCGGAGCCATGCCAATGAGAAGCACTGATCCTGCAGTTTTGAAACCACATTTAGTGTAATCGAAACCAAAATTGACAGGCAAACGTAGAGGTGCCTAATTTGTGAACTTTCACCGAGTGTTGGAGGCTGTTCAGGTGAACAAATGGGCCCAAGAACCAGTCAGAAAAGAAGTACAGTGGAGACGGGCAGACGAAGAACAACCCAGACGAGCTCTTGAGTGGTTTTGTTTAGCCGGAATGATTAAGATGCCACAAGGAGTCTCCAGGGAGAATGCAGGTGGGAAAACTGAATGACTGAAAGCAGTACTTACGGGGTAGATGGCACCAGAAACCGTAGGAGTATATGAGACTCCGCAGTATTGTCAATGAGGTACAGCCTAAACATTGGAAAAGGTAGCAGAAAGAGTGGTTTCTTGAGCGAACGGATACCGCAAAAACATCCCGTTATACGCCAGACAATCCAGCCTAAGTTTAGCCGTGGGAAACGTGATTAGCAAATACCGCGGGAACCCCCGAAATAATAAGGAGGAGACCAATGCACACTTGGACGTTGGCCACAAATCGCCGGTAACTAGCCAGCCGTTCCCGTCGCCGTGAAGCCATTGACCGCCAAATAATAAAAGGTTAAACGGTAGGTTACAGCCTGCGACCTGGTCATGGTATCTGGGCCTGACGTGTTATGCTTAGTCTTTCTTAAGCAGCCAGCTCAATGCACTGTAGATCCTCTGACACGGCTGTGCAGAAGGCTAGTCGATGAGTGTCAGCTACCCAGAAATTGGGATCTTCCGCAGGATGTACCATTAATAGTCGATATAGCACGTAAAACGCTCCAAAGTAGGCCCGACCTCTGTAGTTCTGAAGATCTTGAAGAAGGTTCCGACTCCTCTAACCATCAGCCGATATGGAAATATCAACTTCTCTAGCATCGACCTGCGTAGCTTCCTTGATTATAGAACGTACACCGACAGTCTCATTAGCTCCAGCGAATTAGTCTGAACGCCATTGTCTCTGGCGGTCTGAGGCTCACACACGACCCCAGGACCAGCGGGGCAGGATCTACAGTAAATGAGATGAGGTAGCCGGGGCGGCCAGTGGCGTGGTTTGGCTTTGTCTTAGGGTTATGCGGCTTGGTACTGAGGCGTCAGATCCGGATTTCAACCTCCTAGTAGGGACAAGCAACTGCGGTATAGGATTGGGTGGAGCTTTCTTTGACAGTTTGCTTCGCATTTGTTGTAGCAAGCTTGGAAAGTAGCTGGGGAGAGGGCCGTTTGCAATTTGTTCCAGCCGATGCTGAGTAAACAAAAATGGAACTAACGGTAATCGTCAGTTTTTTACAGAGATTACAGGGTTCAAACGAGTGCCGTGTAATGCTCAGAATGGATTGTTTCGGTGAAAAGGAATGTGCAACAAACTTACCTTTTGCTTAATCTCCACAGGGTGTATGGCTCAGTCAGTCTTAGGCTAGGATGCCCATATTCGTAGCGTGTTTCTCTTTCAGCCTTTGGCACCCTCGTGGATGCAGGTTGCAGTGGTCTGAAAAATAGCTAACACAAAGGTTAAGGAATAAAATTCACTATCTATTCCGTTTGTGGAGCTCCTCTGGCCTACGGGCCTGATATATATGCAACAGAGAATCAGGCACCACTGCGCATGCGTGATCCACCGCCGATTTTTACTACGTCGAACTTCCAGGAATGGGCACCACTGAAATGGGTCACAGACGGCAGCATGGACTGGATTCTAGGACAGGAGTTGCCACGGGAAGTCCCAACCAGGAAGGAAGAGAAAAACACGAAAATATTAGAATCAGTAATTTGTGTTTGAACAGGACGACAGTAACTTGTACCACATAGGAGTCTGAATAGGTATGCACGAATAAATAAGGAGGGAGAACGACGGCAGTTGTTCTAAGCTTCAGCATACTTACCCGGATCGTCCAACAAAGCAGCCAGATGCTTATTTACCGAACAACGGCGGCGTGGGGTCTCTCTTTTCGCAGGGTCAGGTCTGGGCTGGTGGTATAAGTATCCATTGTAGAAGGTGGCCCATTCATTTGCTGGTCGACTACGATTTAGTTGCTGGTCTCAACCTCATCCAGTAGAAACTTCTTCTTTTTTCCTAACGGGGGAATGGCTGAGCCCATAAAGGCAAATTCCATAGTTCCTCCACCTGACTTTAATTTTCCACTTTACATGTATTTCTTCGCAACTCCTTGGGGTGATTGATTTTCCCTTCGTTCGCAGATGCTGAAGTAAACTTGTCGCCTTCATCTGGGTTTCCACGCGCATGCACTAAAGAAAACCAAATTTGGGATAGGCAAGCACACGGGGGATGGTGGCTTACTCCGTAAATCACAGAACTGTGCGTATGGCTCCGTCGTCGTCAAAGCCGCATCTTGTTTTCATTGCCGAGCGCACCTTGAAACCTGCTAAAATAGACTGGTTTGTTGCGTATGCGAGCCAGATCATCTATTTGTCCTGGGCAGTTTTTTTTCTTCTAAATGAAACTAGGCTGGTTATTGCTCACCAGACTATGCATTCCGCAAGAAACTCCCTCCAAATTTCCCTTCCCTTCACTTATTGCGTTTTTCTTGCCACACGTTATCCATTCTACCAAGTCCAATTCATGTGTATTCCCAACATTCAGAAAACCTACTACTTTAAGGGACTTGCCAGTGGCGTTATCTGTCCATTTTGGTCTGCTGGTTGCATATGGCGGCCTACGAGATGCGCAAAAATGACACTGACGAGAAGCCCCCGTTGGACTCAAATACCCCGGGTGGAAATCTTTTACTATTTTTGCTCTCACGAAACACATGACCTGATATATATTTTATTAGCTATTATGTCGGCCCCCTTCGTTTGCAAGTGGGTGCCTATTTTATCCTCTTTTGTCACTATCGTCACACGACATGATCTTTCGCATTGTATGTTCTTGGCACTGCCCAAGAAACAAAATATCATTATTATTATTAACTAAGGGTAAAGAGTCTAGCAGATTCGAGTAAGCAGGTGACTGGGAATAGAGATGAGTAGGTAGAAAGGGTAAAGGGGGCCGCGAACGTGTTCTCCGATGAAATGTCTGCGAAGAGAGAAACTAGCTCCCGTAAAACCCAGCACAGAGGCAGGATCCTTTACGTTATCACAGTAAGTAAACAACAGAAAAATCCATGAGAAAAGCATCCAGGGATGAGAAGACCGATATAAAAGGGGTTATCGCGGTTATACACGCCACGGAATCCAGCATCCTTCTGTTATCACGGAAACTAATATTATTTAGTGTTGCTGGTTTTGATCCAGGTTTTGGAGCCTTCACTATAGTAACTGCTAAAATCCTAAACGACCTTCATACGCCCAGGTTTCTGAGAGACACTTTCGTATATGCGAATAACGGTTGGTACAGTCAGTATTCTGCGGAAGATGTTTTTGAAGGCAATAGTAAGCGATGATATGAGACGTAAATCTTAGGACAATGAATTCCAAAAGCAAGAATATTCAATAATAAAATTTTTGTTTTACTGCTTTTTGTTTCTATGGCAGTTATGATGACAAGTCTTGTGTTTCGAAAGGAGTAGGCAGTTTGATTTCTGAACTGAGGGGCCAAAACGCAAAGGTCACAATTGATGAGACCAACGAAGAATGTTGAATTCGCATTCGCACGCCGGAACATAGAAGTTAAGGTTTTAGCAGTGTAGATCGTTCCTTGTAAATTAGTTTGACGAAACAACCACTATCCGCTTTATACATGCACGCTGAAAGTTTTCCATTGCAAGTATGTCGCATTATTTCATGCTGCAGCAGATTAGGGAACAATGTTTTGGAATGGGTCCAAAGTGTATTTTGAAGAGGCATAGGTTACTGCCATTCAGCTGCGACGATTGGGCACGAGGATATTCGAGAGGTAGGGCCGGAATTCAGACAATTTTAGTACACGCCCGGAAAGATGCCGCGGTTTACAACCCCCCCTTTAATGAAAAAAGGGACTACAAGGACGTAGATGCAAGCAGTATTTGCATTCATTGTAGCGCTGACAAAGCACCGATAAGACAATACGTGAGCAGGCAGAAGAATTACCAGTGGCCGGAAAGTTTTGCAGGCAACGATTATGGAAAGTTAAACACACGCGGAAATGTACCGAACTCATGGGTGATAAAACAAGCGCTCGGGCGGCGGTTTTCACCCCAAGTGATAGATTGGAAGCTCCGCCTGTTAACAGTCTCATCTTAATCTGCGAAAAAGCGGGCTTTTCCTGCAGTAATTTTCAGCGTTTTACTTGCAACGTGCCTGTCACCCATTAAACAATTTCCAATCAAGATTACTCTCTTCCCTAGCGATAGCTTATTTGTATTTGTCTCATTAAATAACTACAATATTTTATGGGCTAGTCTGAGCTTGTTTTAGATTGCAGATAAAAGTAAGTGTAAAGCACAGGTGATTCCGGAGAGGGATATCGGACTTTTGAATCCAATAACAAATTGGAAAAAATGTGATATGCGTGCCGGCGCACGATGTTCACCAATTGAGAGGAGGATAAGGATAACTGGAGGAAAGTGACTCCAGCCTAACAAATTTCAGCTAACGCAGTTAGATCGAAAAAGCAATAGGAAAAAGCGGACATCGAATATTGCGTTGGGAAACCGCGAAAATATATTTTACTAAAGATTGTTGTTTTCAAGCCGCGTATGCAAATGCTTAGCTTAATATACTGACCAAGAATAAAACTGTGCCATTCTCATCACCTAGACTAGAACTGCCAGAAAATTCGGCCTAAAATAAAGGGTAATAGAAACGTTGTGCGTCCTGTAGCCTGTGCAGCTCTGAGGACCATGTGGAAGCCTGCGTATTTAACTCTCACCCTACAGACCAAAGTCATGATGCCATAAATTCCATCGTAACAAGAAATTTCAGGGTCATTACTAATGCTGCTTGCGAACCGGAACATTCTGCTAATCTACTTCGAAACATTTCTGAACATTTTAACAACGTGGGCTAAAACCCTTTCTGTGAAAACCCCACTGAACGGAGTTTTGAGACAGCGTTGGTGAGTAAAAAGGGAGGGGATTCTGGGGTTGACTGTGACAGACAATCCGTCACGAACAGCTAACTATCACGTGCTAGCCTTGAAGGCTGGGCTCAAGCTGAACCAATTCAATCGCATTCTGGCCGGGTCCACTCCTGATTCGTTTGGATTGTTATTCTCAAATCCCAACAGGCTTTTTCTTGCAGTAAACATCCAGATCCATCATCCAATCATTGTGGGGGGACAAAAATATAATTAAGGAGATTCAGTTAGGGTCACAAAACGACTCCTTGATCTTAGGAGCCTAGCCAATCCTGATGGACTCCGTACTTTGAACCTGTATAGTACAGATATCAGACGATCATGAAAGGAACAAGTACGCCTTAGAGACATCTTAGAAATGCACCAGAATTCTAACAGACATCCCCTTCAGACCAGCTGCAACGTCGGTTTTCCATGGCCATTCACAGAAGCTTGAGAGACGGTGTCGAAGGCTCAAGGTTAACGGACAAGCATTCCTCATCAGTGTGTCACTCCTGGAACCCTTTGACGGAGTCGGTAGTGAATGCAGGAAGCAAAGGAGCGTTCAAAAGAAGACTATAACAACACAGCTGAGCAGCACTTTCGTGCACTATTCGAAACACCACCGACAGCTTTCGGCCCAGCGCCGCAGTCGTTGTGACGAGGGCAAGAACCGAGTCCAGAATTCAAAGTGGTGAAGTGAGCGCACTGCATTTTTGAGTGAACGGGTGACTTATACTTTCTCTGCACGTATACGCGCCCGAGAGTAAACCAGGCGCTGTATCCCTCAGCCAAAAAAGCCACCTCACCAACTTTCACGATTATTGCTTTTGGCCTCCTCTCAGATAAGGTCGGTGGCCGCCCGGGGTAAGCGGCATTGGGTTGGGCTGATAGCTGCAGCATCGTGCCTCTCCGGATAGACCTGATCCAGCAACGTGACTTCTATCACTTCCATGCCACCGACAGCAGCCAGTCATCTCATTTAGTGTGTAGACCTTTGTCACCCACGATAAGTCTCTCAAAGTAGAAAAGAACAGCGGGGAGATAGAAAAATGAAAGTTTTCTGAGAAGAAATATGGGGAATGAAGGAAAAATCAGGGGGTATTGCTAACAGAAAGGGTTATCCCCACATAAATAGGAGAAACGGAAGCGAGAGGAAAGCAGAACTGAAAACAGGATAATAACTATGGATGGAAGTAGCCCATGGTAAGTTGAAGTGAGCAACAAAACCGGCAGATAAAACACCCGGATGAAGATGTGATATGGGAAATCCAGTCATGGGACAATTATAATCACAACACAAAGACAGAAGCTGACTGACTGGCAAAACACTCCCATCAAAAGAAAGAGGAATATAAAGAGGAGGGAGAGGGAAATGAAGTTGACAACAGTAAAAAGGGGGAATAAAAATTAGAAAACAGAAAAAGAAATAAACAATTGTAAGTGTGCCTCCAATGCATGCATAAAAGCCAATAAATACGCACCATCCCCACACTCACGACCTACATGCATCTCGGCAGACCGCCCTTACCACGTTCCGCCGATGCAAAACTGTTTTGTATCCTGTCAAGCTGACATTAGCAGCTGCCACCGGTCGCGGGTGTTGAGCCATCTGTCATCCTTCATTTCCTCCCTTCCTCCTCTCCTTATCTTTCTCCAACAGTTAAAGCTTAATATTCCTGCTCATCTGAGCTTATCTGCTCTCTGGTTTCATCTTGAGCATGTGAAGCCTGAAAGAGACTACTTTTGCATGAATTTATTATGAACAATGTGTTGCTTGAAGTGCAGCGAGTGTTGGCTAGTGACTCATGCTCGGGGAGTTTGTGACCAGCATTACTTGGCAAACATTGGTTACGAGCGAATGCCTTACCTCCAGCGGGCAAAGTACGAGTGTTGAATGGCCGGAACAAGCTATCGGAGGAAGTGGCCGAGCTGGGATCACTGCGCGAATTCGAAGGAGGACTAGGCAATGCATGCTGAACTGTGTTTGGAGAGTATTGTATGTGAATTATAGGGCTCAGGGGAAGGTGGAGAGAAAATCACCTCAATAACTTCCCCCTCCATGAGACGATAAAAATGAGGGTCGGAGTCATACACAAGATTCGCTTTTTCACCCCAGAAATTTAAGAGGGCTTCCGCCCTCCATCTGTCGAAGCAAAATCTGACCCAAGCTTTCGATGCATGAACCTGGAAGATCGGGCATCTCGCCGTATATTCCTGTAGTCTATAGGGAACTGAAACTGGAACAGCTTCCTACCGGAGGATCGGACAAAAAAGTACTCCAGAGACCTTGGTCTGTTACCGAGAGGTAAACCTACCGGAGCCTGGGGTTGATGTAAATGGAGGGCGGAGAACTGTTTCTCTTTCTCATTTTGGTTGCAGGGTCTGCGGGCAAGCTTCTCATACTGGGAGATTTCAATGACCCCTGAGGTTGACTGGGTTTGCGGGACAGTCCCGGAAGGTACCTTTGGGCATCAACTCCTGCAGTTCTTGCACGGGAGTGGGATGGCTCATCACGTTATTCAAGCGACTAGGTGGAGAAGGCCGACTCTCTGTTGAGATTTTTCCAGGCTGTGTACAGGCGGGATCAAAGGACACAAGGACTAACACTAGAACCCACCACCTTTTGGTGGAGATGCCGCACCGAGCAACCGCGAAGAAAGAAGTGGGGGACGGCCTAACATAAATGGACGCGTCAAAAGCAACGGGGGCTGAGGGGATCTACCCAGCCATAGCAAAGCGGCCGTCGGTGGCCCTGGTAAGACCTTGCACTCGGCTGCTTAACGCGACGCTGGAAGAGAGGCGGATCCACGCGGTCGTCATGCCGGTGCATAAAGGAGGGGACAGAGGCAACTGTGGTAGCTGTAAACGGGTGAGCTTGACAACCATCATGCCGACAACTCTTGAAAGAATGCTCCGCGATAGGGTGGTGTATCACCTGGAGGCTAAGCGGTTAATGATGATAGGGCAGCACGGTTTTTGGCGCAAACGCTCCCATCTGACCAACCTCGTAAGCTTCCTGGAATAAGTAACGGGTAGAATTGACAGGGGTTAAAGGGTAGAAGTCTGCTATCTGGAATTTCAGAAGGCCTTTGACTCCATGAACCACAGGCTTCTTGACCAG
>LUCM01010003.1:0-35202 GCA_008360955.1 Fasciolopsis buskii
TAGACTGTGAATGAGTGCAGCGGGCTTTGTAGTGTGCTTTGGTGTTCCTTGCTAAGGAGGCTGCGGATTTTCAATGGTAAACTCGTGAGTAAAAATGCGTGGTGAATACGAAAAACAATGCTTCCAAGTCCTCGGAAGTCGTTGCTATAATAGCGCGGCATTGCCCATGTGAAATAATTCTAGTTGGAGTCTAATAATTATACGGGTGACTCAAGTATATTCAAAATTGCTGATAATGTTGGTTCTTGGGAGACACCATAGGCAGCAGGTTGACCAACGAATCATCAGCGGATGATTTTACTTGAGGTCAATTTTTCAATAATCATAGTTGTTTACTAAATTGCAAAGGTACATTATGAAATTAGGCAAGTCAGAAACTAGCGCATGAACTGATACTCGGCTGGCCTGTTGTGTTTCCAACAGAACTGTGTCAGCTGGGTGTTACTCATAAACTTTTAGTATTTTCTTCTTATATGATATATAACAGCAATAAAAATAAAAGTTAAGTGGGCGGAAGCATTTTCCACTGAAGTGTACGGCAAATAGAGTTGAAGTATGGACTCTTGCTGTTCCTTGACGTGACAAAGCGTTCTTTAGGGGTGGCTAATCAGAATTGGTGAGATGGTTTGCGTATATAACAGGTTTTGTTTATTGGTGGGAAATTGGAAAAAATGCAGAGGAAGAAGGGTCTGCCGCTTAAAGACGTTTCGGTTCACGGGGGTGGTAATTTTAAATCGACTTATGCCATAAGCGTCCTGAAAATTCCTTCAATAACGAGTAAACAGCTTGTGAGATGACTGAATTGTCAATGTAATGTTAAATGGGCCAGCCATGCAATGCAGATCCAAACTGAAAACAACTGATTTTGCGGCGGATGCAGGAGGTGTGATCCACCGGACGTTGCAGGCCCACCAACGATGAGCCTCAATGAAAACGGTGGATATGGCCGCGCCATTTGCGAGAGAATGACTTCGTATTTTTAATTCTGAATTGGTTTCTAAGCCATGTGCAAAGTAGAGATGATAATGGTTCCTTTCAGGTGAATAAGAGTATGAGTTACTTCGGCTTTCAGATACACAATGGTCATCTTTTTCAGCAGCGTACTACACGGCATGCGCGTCGGATGTGACGATTTGTGGCACTGCATTCAGTTTAGGGTGAGGAATAAGCCATGGAGTGTTCCTGCATTCTGGATGAGGTGCAAACTGTGAGTTAATGCAGGAACTTTCAAGGTAAGCTCTACCATTTGCGGAACTTAGGCGAGTATAAAGATGACGAGGCATGATCTTCCATGACGTCAGTTCATGTGACGATGAAGCTACATAGTAAGGGAGTAAAAACGTTACTCTTAGAAGTCCATACTTTGTTTACAAACATCATCTTTTGGTAGGTAAACGTTGAGCAATCTTGTAGCCGAGGATGCTTTAGAGGTTTTGTTTAAATCGGCATTAATCTGAACATTTGAAGTGGATTTGCGGCCGAAAACTGGAACCCTATCCCAAAGGTTCGAGTAATTTGGGAATTAAACTGAGAACGGGCGGCAGTTTTTGAAACAGGATTCGGCAGAGTATAATGTTTGAACCGCAATGGGTAGATTGTCTTCAAGAAAAATTTTAGGACATCGATTGAAAATGCGTTTTTGCAAAGATAAAAGTACAGAAAGACCGGATTCACCTATGAATGGGGTTTACAGCGATGCCAACCGTAGAAGAAGGTAACCTTCTCAGTTAATCAAAGAATCGGACCATCTAGTAAGCTGCTTTGTGAACTTTCTTTGCCTTCATTCTACCACAAGCTTCCAATTTTAAACTTATTTAAGAAGAAATGAGAGCAGTTTTCAAGACTTGATCTGGCATGTTCATTTTAAGCACCAAAAATAATTCTCAAGAACCGCGGGGGCCTAAAGATGAGACCTATACACTTTTTACTCTTTTTTGCTTGGAAAGTGGTGTGCTTGAGGAAGTTAAGTGTGGCAGATTGGCGAAAGCTGATATCCCTTACCGTAGGTGTGATGGCAATCGTCAATAGACAGGGCTTCAGGACTAACGTAACATCTGTTGGTTAGGGCCTCGTACATTTCACCAAAACTTTCATGGCCCACTGACAACGACGGCGGCCAATTGAATGCAACTCCTTGGAGCTATAAATGATACCACTTAGGGCGTCGATTATATTCTTACGAAATAAAAGCCTACCTAAAACACTGCTCCGGGTAGCTGGCTTGGTGATATATCTAGGCTAGTGTGCGTGTCCATGGATCAGAACAAGTTGCGAGCGGTGATTCAGGCAAGGAGTCGACCACGTTAAGAGCGAGATCAGCTGTGTCGAAGGTGTGTGCTTGGGATAGGAGTTCAAAGCAAGTCGTACAGTCAAACGCCGTCTACACATCAAGGAACAGGGATTTAGGCCATTTGCTAGTCGGTTTCAGAAGTGAGCAAGTTAAGGAAGTCGAACTCACAAATTGGAACACCAGCGAGACTAACGGAACTCGTTTGGGCTCCAAAGAGTAACTGAAAGTTTGCTCTTCCACAATCGTTTTCAAAATCCTGGACATGATGGAGGATTTGATCTTTTGGCCGGTAGTTTGATACTCATAGTGTGGGTTCCGCTTTGTGATGCGGCTTAACTATGGGCAACTTACAGTTGTATGGCAGGAAGATGAATTTCATTTAAGGGGTGAATGGATTAGGCATGAGGTTAGCAAGGTTGGGGCCACTGTTCAGGGTAGCGGTAGATATCCGATTTGGTGTATGATCGTTCCTGGGTTTACATTTGAGCATTATTTGAAAACTGTCTAATGAAATTTGGTCGTCGGAATGAAGGAAACGGTAAATGGTGGATAAATTGAGGATCAGTGTTTGTGAATGGGATCATAATGGAGGCAAATAATGAAAAAAGGGCCTATACATTGGCAAAAGAGGTCAGAAGATTATTATCGTGCATCATCGGCGGATTTGTAAATGTGTGTTCCGTGTTCCCTGTCTTATCCAACAAAAGGGCCTTTGCGTATTCTGTTGATGGTTGAGTGGTTTAGCCCGTTCTCTCGATTTTGAATGGCCCTTGGTGGGTGTTGTATCCCAATTAGAACGGATAAATCACTCAAAGTAAAAGAATGTTAGCAAATTCAAATACATATACTCGGGCTTTAGGTCAAGGGATACCCTGATAGGGGGACCGTTATTAAGGGTGTGCTTTGTGAATGATATAATGTTAATAACACGGCGTCGCTGGTAGGTGTAATGCGCCAACGTTTCGACTAACGTTGGGTAGTTTTTCTCAAAGCAAGTTTTACAATCAAATGAGTCTTGTTTGAAATTCTACCTAATTTTAACAAAACTGTTTCTGGCTTTCTGAGGGTTTTGCAAGGAAAACCTCACTAAAATCGCACCGGAATGCAATTGGGGGATAACTTTCATTCCAATTCACGAAGGACTTTTTTGTTGGGCTCGGAGTGGGGGGTTAGATGAAAGAGAAAAGGGCGGCATTCCATGTTCTTTGTCTAAAAATATGCCTTTAGCTTGGAATTCAAGGAGCGAGGACCAGATAAAGGAAGCCCATAACCCTGGCTTGTGCAAATAATAATGCTGCATCCAGCCCACTTTGAGAGTAGTTGCAACGAAGTCTAGGAGTTCCGGGACAAACTAATCGTAAACTGGTATATGCCAAGGCATTCAGCTTTGCAGCATTAGGTTTGATACTTGATGACAGTGTAAAAAGATAATCGCATGCGCTTTCGAGCAGTAACGGATCTCTATTGTTTGAGTCATTTTTTTCGGTAGACACTAAATGACACAATATTCTTTCGGGGGGACTGACCGCAAACGCAAGCACATTATGCAAGATGTCTAATTTCTGATGACCTACAGGGCTTGTGGGTTGCCATCCTCGGTCTAGGCCTGGCAGCCAGTGAAAACTGCCACATTTACATGGCCTAAAATTATCATCCTATTAGTCTTATTTGGCTTGAGGTTTAGTATTCAAGGGACCCGGCTTCAATGACGAAAAAGCCATTTACGTTTGACTATTAAAACTAGGCTTTGCAATGGTAGGGAATCTTCCATTAAGGAACCGCAGTCGAAGGAACCATGAATATTACGTATGGGGTTCAAGCATTGGAGTGCTTTAAAGATTCAGAATCTCCTTATAGGGTGAGACAAACGGTGTCTGAATAATGAAAGCAGGGTTAGGTGTGTCCGGCTCTTTTGAAAGTTACATTACAGGCAGCTCCGTTACTTGGTAACATTCCGCGATTTCACTCAAAATATAATTTGCGGCATGAACTGCGGAGTAAAATGTGAATTGGGACTCCAAGTTTGGGCTTATGTGCAGGTGTGAAAAAGGGAGGTTTGGAAAATTCGACTAAAAAGCAGATACCTGATGAGCTCTTACATTACTCGCAGGGGCAGGTGAATTGAAGGAGGAAAATGAAGAAAAAACCTTCGCATTCAAGGGATGTTGCGAAAACTAGAAAAAAGTGGGCTGATGGCGTGAGTAAAATAACTGTGGATTCTTGATATGAAAAATTCTCCCCGGATGAGCGGAGTATAACTATGGATAAAATAGCCGCATTGGAAAGGGTGGAGGTGTGAAAGAAGGGCAAAGGTTGTTTTGGAGGCTTAGATGCGGTGCCAATATTAATGATCGCGGAACCGCATGCTGGGAGCCTTGAATGATGGGTGGACGTCATTGGTAATTAAAAGGGGTTTCGTAAGTCTCCTTATCCTTGAGTGCCACAGGTTCTAAAATTATGCTGCCGTCTGAGTTGACAGTTGGTTAAGATCCTAGTACGGTGCGCAGGCTTTGTTTGGTGAGACGGCTGGCTTCCCAGAGTACGTAAAAGCAAACGGAGCATTGGTTGAAATTTCACCTAGACCAAACGATATAGGCTATTCATTAATTAGCAAATTGGAAGATTATGGATTAAATGATTCCGTCTGTGGTTGCGAAATTTTCAGAAAAATAGGTGTGGTATGCATCATATATTGACGTTTAATAGGAGGCGGCAAGACTTTTCCAGTTTCACCTACGTAGATTCCATTTCATGTGAGGCAAAAATTGTTAGGTTGTCTGTTCAAGTTGTGTGACGTTTTTTGTGAACAAATAAGTGTGATTTCACGTTGATAATGGAACGAACATTATCCTTTTCTTCCAGATTTGTATCCGAAACTATACTGGAATAGTTAGTCCCAGCCTAATGACTGACCACCGTTATTCCGTGATGGGGTTCCATGTTCTGATTATTTTGTTGCAGCTCTTCTCATTTCTTAAATCTTCAGCATACTTCAACACGTATGAGAGAATGTGGCTAGCGGTTGCTCGAGCAGCGAAAGCTCACGGTTACTTACCACTCAGTTGAAAATGTAAGGAGCTCCACGGTGCATACAAAAAATTACATAATATTTTAGCGACGAAACGTTTAAGTCTTGGTTCGAGTAAAGTCGACCGGCGATTCACAGTGAGATTCGCGAATAAATAAACTTCCCATGTTTTTAATAGCATTTGGGACCCTCAAACCAACGCGTAGCCTAAATTGTTACGAAGCCCAAGAAAGAACAAAACTGCTCTGCAAATTCAGCGGTACTGTTCATGGGTTTGAAATTATGTACAAAACAGCCATACCTTTGACAGTGAACCTCAGTCACTAACCAGCTAAAAGGTAGTCAGATCCAAGACAAATTTTACGTTAATATGGACACTCGATAAACGAGAATAAACAGAAAGTACCTGTTCCGTGGTTCTATCAAATACAAGAGATTCTGCACGCTTGATCAGGTCCAACATCACTTGCCTGAGCGTGACAGCCAAAGATCACTATAAACAAACAAAACGTCTACAGCTAACCAGTGTAAGCAATAAAAAGAAAGTCGACTGCATGAAAACAATCTGCCCCAATTCAAGTGCCCCGTGACTGCACCAGATGTTCACAAAATAATCTCAAATGAAGAGCACAGGGACGAGACAAAGAAGGGTAACACATCGAACCGCAAATAAACAGCTACTAAAATCAGTATCGATAGAAGCAAGTTGAGCGGGAAGAGTGTCCGGAGAGGAAGCTAAAGTAGAAGGAAAGGAAATTTTCCACCATCCTGAATGTTACACTGACCGCCGAAATTCTTTCGCGTAGCAGGTGGCCTAGGAGTGTTATCCCTTCAGGCTCCCGCTTCTTTGTTTTGCTTTCAAGAGACTGGTGTTCACAGGACCTACCGCAGTTCGCCTGCTATCTCCGTTTTTTGGGCCATACAAGGGCTTACAGCAGTACGCCAGCATACCACCTATCTTGGGAGCCCCTGACTAACCGGCACCTTCCACTAAGCAAAACTTCCGTGTCTCTACGCAGGACGCCATTAGATGTATGCATGTAAACTGTTTGAGCCAGACCGTTGGCATCAACCTAACAACCTACTATTGATCCACGGAGCCAGTGGCCTCGGTTTGTTGCTACCAAGTTTACCAGGTTCACGCCACCCTTTTTACAATTATGCCTCTCAGTCAACCACATCTACCTTGATTGAAGTTTCGGTGGATATTCTTTCAACTTTTCAGCCAACGCCGCCAGAATGCGTTAGCCAGATGGTTAACCTGCTTTTATCGATGTGAGTAATTATCTTCGAAAACAACACAACCCCGTAGACCGTTGCTTTCTCCAAGCAGAACCAAGGCTATCAGTTTTTACTAAAACCCAACATTTCATTATCCGCGTTAATGCCTCCAATGGGGGACCTGTTTTACATGTCAAATGCGTATTGCTTTACTTGGCAAACCGGCAATCCTTGGGGTTGCCTGCAATTTCGCAAAGTGACCCATGTAACGGCAGTAGGGAGTATGTGGACGAGGGGTTATTTGTGTCCCAATTGCTAACTTTGGACTTGCCCAGTTCGAGAGAACTTATGTGGGTGGTTTACTACGTACCTAAATTAAACCCCTGGAAGTAATAACGTTTTTATCGGAATTCATGAGATCATTTTTGCACACCAACTTTGGCGCCCTCTCTCCTGCATTTTTCGTTTGCTTGAGAGTTTTTCCAGTCGCAAGCAAAGCCAAATTCTGACACACATGGGACCCGCGCGAACCACGTTTGCAACGCTGTACTGCGAAATGGACTGTCGTAGGGGGATACATGTTCATATACTCCTCGAACTATACTCCAGCATAGCTGTACTTGAAAATGAACTGCAAGTTTGTTTTGTGATATCTCCTTGGCTGTAAATTGAACGAGCGCTAGTTTCAAAATCTACGTTTACTTTTTCTCCAGGCTTCCTCCGCGTCTGCATAATGCTCAGCTCCTCATTCTGGTTGGACTGGTCTGGGTAACAGTTCTGTGATGTCGACTCTGTCGTAGTCTCAGCGTTCTGTGGTAAATGCTCGCACAAGGTCAAGGCAAAGGGTGAAGTCCTTCATAACGTGTTCACTCGAATCTTATGGCAACACAAATCTCAATCCATTGATACTGCTCTTATATCTGGAGGGAAGTAGATGGAGAATCCTTATATCATATTCACTTCCACACCTAGTGTTCCCCTTGGTGAGCTGGACCATTACCATGAAGCCGCTGTCGTGGAAGGTCTTCCGTCAGCCTTAACGCTCCTTAACACCTGAGTTAGCTGTAGGTTATCAAAGTCTTCAAAGTACGTATCCGTACACACGCGTGCAATGGCAGTCTTGTGTACGCCTGCCCTCAAAATGACAATGCATGAGTGAACATTCACTGCGTCTGACCTGATGCTGGAGGCCCGGTGAGCCAGGCTCTCTCTAATGAATAATACCACGCTAACTACAAAACTAACCCCACCCCCTTTAAGTCTACCGACGGGCTAATGTTTTCCCGTTCCTTGTAGGGTGTGGCTAGTTTTGCTCAGTCGCGCTTCTTAATTTCCAGCTAGTTGTGTTTTACTTTAGCCAACTTTAGACACCAGCTTCATCCATTTGTTCCTGGTGCTCAACACTTGTTGCATGTCATCACAAAGCTTCGGTCTCGGATTATGTTATTGCTTTAATCCTTCCTGACTCTTGGGCACAAATCTGACGAACTCATTCACTTTCTGAAAAGGGCAACTGCTTCAAAGCGTCTGATAACTTTTCTGAGCCACTTTGTGCAAGAACGTTCGATACTCCAAATGTAGATAACAGAAAATTCATGTTCTGCCAACCCTTCCACGTGCAGACAGCTGTGATGTTTTTCAGCCCCTAGAATTTCGTAAGTCACGGTAGTACATGCCACCCTTTATTTTGGAGGCTGCTGCTCTTTCCCCGCCTGTAAAATTCACGCTTGCATAAGGCTCTACTTCAGCTGATCTAACGGTCCACCAGGACTAATCTGACATAAGCCTCCTGTACGCCACAAAAGTTTGAAGGTAAAAGATAATGACTTATTTCTGGCAGAATGACGCGTGAAATCCGCCGGAACGGGCCTTTCGACCAAGTACCAGCCTGAGGGTTTGGCACCTGCCGTGAATTTATTACGTGCTCCCGCCTATTGCTTACAGAGAGCGAAAACCCAGTGGTCATCCGTAACTTGTGCACACGTCTAAGTTTCACTTCTGTCTGCGCCTCCGATTTCCAAATAATGGTTTTCGCGGTTAAGGACCAGCGACGTACGGCTTTGAGCCCTCCTTACTGTTGTGATTTGAGTTTATAAGTCTTGAAATCGTTTCACTAACTAAGTCAGTCACGATCAAACCGATTCATTGGGCATTCCGTCTCCCGTTTCCAAATTCCAGTTATTTCTGTTCTGCCGTGGGTGCTTTCGTGAAACTGGTGGCCAGGCAAAATGACGAAGCCACTAAACTTTTCAATGAATAAATTTTGGAACGCAGAACAGCTGAGAAGCTGAAGAAACGCATCAACTCACCAGGGTCCCCAGGTGAGCCCTTTCTATGCGTTCAGTGCATGATTACCAAATGCGGTACTTTTTCACCAAGCATTGACCCTCTAGGTCTCTTCCTTGTAAAAGTCGAACAATTAATATTACTGCTTCACCTCAAGGAATGTCATAAAACCTATGGCCGTAAGACTCCTGAAAGACTTACGGGTTGCACCCTAACCACGAATTCGTTTAACTTATTCTACTGAGTAGCTTCCTCACTGCAAAATGTCGCACTCACTTCTGGCACGCCTCCTTCCTGCAAAATGTTTCATATTTTTCTCTTGGCCCGCCGATCGACGTAGCAAATAAACAGATCTAAGGAATCCAATACCGAACCTCCCGTAAGTTGACATCTTCGTTTTTGGCCTACTGGGTTTGTAGAACGGATTATCCTACCGCGAATCTCGTATTACGTCTGTTTGCTCTTAACCATTGTGACCACACTTACTGGGCTTGGTACAATTGCAATACTGGCAATCCAGACACCTGACCGGTACGAGGAAAAGATAGACAAAAGCAGTAGCAGAATGAATATATTTGGACAGGAGCGTGCTAGCGAAGCGTTCATGAGCAGCGCGCACATGGCAACCGCGCTTGGCTTTCAGCGTTCGGTTAAACAAGCTATTCGAAGGAACAAATCCATGTACCGCTTCAGTGGCCTCGTTCTAGAAGACCGTGAAATAAGAGCTTCGATTCGGACCATAGGGAACAAGTCAGAAACTGGTAGATGGCTTGGCCTTGGCATTGGTCGCCAATCGGAAAATCTTCCATTCTGTTGGTGGTCCCGTCTGTGTTAGTTGTTGGGAGATGACCGTGAGCCGAACACCCAAACTGGAAAAACCGTTAGGCAGTAAACACAGAGGGTGCGATCCCCTGGCCCAGCTGAGCCCACACACCACTGCAGCCAAGCTGCCCGCCCCATGTGCGTCGGTCAAAACCCACGGATCTCACCATCTTCCAGAATCTTCCCCAGGCGGGTTGGATACGAATGTCTGACTTCGGGTTCTCCTCGTTCTTTGAGGTGTGCATAATGTCGACCACGGGACCAGAGTCCGTGGAATCGCCCTGGCCCTGGGATTCTTCTGAGAGAGGGTCAGACAAAGACAAACTAGTGAAAACGGTGCTCGTGAGCAACGGCGGATTGTCGACTTGGTGGCCGGCAGCTAACATCGGCCGGTGCTGCCCTTGTCAGTTTAACATGGGGGCGGCAAGTCCATGGGCTCATAAATTATCGCGACAAACATGTCATTCTATTAAGTACATATATGCACCTACGACAGGAGAATATTCAGCCATCTGATGTAAAAATGGCAACAAAATCAGAGAAATGAACGGGTTGTCTTATCTTGCGGCCGCTACGGCGACCTCGCACACCCGGAACTTCGGGTGTGATTAGTGGTGTTGTGGCTTCATCCTCACCAGCAGTCTCAACGGACGGCGTTGGTAATGGCTGATCTCGGCCAGGTTGATGGGACTCATCAGACAAAAGGAGCCCATTTTTAGACCTGCATTCCATGGTGGCAGGTTTAATACGATCGATAGACATCGTTTCGTGGCGGCCGGCAATATCCAAAATGAACGTTTTAGGACCGCGTCCTGCCACGCGAAACGGACCGGTATGGAGTGGCTGCAGTGGCAGTCGGACACCATCAACACGCACGGAGACGTGAGTTGAAGTGCTCAATGGGATCGGAATGCGGCCCGAAGTTCGTTAGTCCCGCGGTAGATTGGCACGAAGCGTTCGCATGTGTTGCGCGGGACGTTTTGTATAGTCACTGTAGTTGAAGTGAGTGGATCTCGATGGGGACACCAGCTCTCCGGGGAGGCGGAGCGTGCAATCAAACAAAAGCTCGTTTGGTGTAGTGCGGATTTCTTCCTTAACAGAACTACGAGGGCTTAAAAGAGCTAACGGCAGTATTTCGCTCCAAAGCGGGTTGGCCCCGGCTCGCAGAGCAGCTTCTAGCTGCCGGTGGAATCTTTTCACCAGATCTTTAGCTTGTGGGCGGTAGGCGGTTGCTGTAACATGCCTACACCGGAGTGTTTTATTCATGTTTGAATATGCCCCGTCGAAATGCAAGCCACGATGGGTGGTGATCTATACAGCGAAGCAACCAAATATGTATACCCAACCAGACAAGAAGGCTTTCGCTGCCTCTTCTGAAATAGAGCACGGAATTGGCATGGCCTGCGGCCAGCTAGTAACGCGGTCTACACAGGTGAATCTGAAGACGCAACCATGGGCCGGCGGAAGAGGGCCTGCAAGACCAACGTGTGCGTGGTGAAAACGTGTCTCTGGTTCGAGGAAAGTAGCCAACAGAGCTCTGGTATGCCGGTGGACTTTCGCTCTCCGACATTGGCGGTAGGCCCGGGGCCACTGGCGCACGTCACGTTTGACGTTGACCCATACAAAACGCTCCGTTACTAGCCTCACATAATCATTCACATCCGGGTGGGAGGGGTAGTGTAACGCCAGAAATGTGTTATAACGGTTAGCTGCTGGAAACACCGGCCTTGGACGACCTTGCTCTACGTTGCAAGGAAATGTATTCTGCGACACTGTGATAGATATGACCGCTAAGTTTAATGGGCTGTCTCATCGAAGTTCGTCGATATCGAAATCCATCGCTTGGGCCTGTTCCACCGCATCGAGGTCGATGTTCGGTGTTGGAGACAAATGAAGCTGGTGTAAACAAGAAAGTGCATCAGCGGAGGAGTTATCTGCCCCAGAGACATGTCCTATGTACAAGTGAATTTTGAAACAGCCTAAGTGGCGGATATCGGTGACGAGTACCGGTCAGAGGCTGAATGCAGCACGTATACTAGCCGTCTGTGATCCGCAAGCACCTTGAATGGGTGACCTTCTACTGCGTGCCTGAAGTGTCGGACAGCTAGGGAGACGGCGAGCAGCTCCCTGCCAAACGCGCTGTATCTAAACCTTGCCGGCTGCAGCCTCTCGAAAACGAATGGCAAAGGCTTCCAAGAATCGTCGATGTACTGGTGAAGTACAGCTCCAACCGCAGTGTTTGAGACGTTGGTTATCAGAGATATGGATGCTTCCGGGTCGGGATGTGCGAGTGGCGCTATTTTGGTGATGGCATCCTTAATGAAAATGAAAGACCGTTTCGCAGCCTCGGGGAATGCGAACATGCACTTACTTACCCATAACAGATCTCTAAGGGGGATAATTGCTTTCGTGCAATTAGGAATAAAACGCTGGTAGAAGTTGACTAGGCCGAAAAATTGCCGTAACTGCCGGTAAGAATAAGGCTCTGGGTATTCCCGAATAGAAGTGACCTTATCTGGCAAGGGAGCTATATTCAAGGACAAAAGATGTGCCCCACTAATGCGACGCTGGGTTTTCCAAGCTCACATTTTTAGGCGTTAATCTCTGCACCCTATTTGCTGAGGCGGTCGGAAAAGGCCCGGAGGTGGGATGAATGTTGCTCCTCCGAGTGGCTAGCTAGTAGGATATCGTCTAGGTACACATAAATATCCTCTAACTCGCGTGTGAACTCTCGCATGGATCTCTGGAATGTTTGAGCCCGAAGGACATCCTCACGAATTCGACTAGTCCGAAAGGTGTCGTCACCGCCCTTTTTGGTATGTCCTTCTCTACCAGGATCTGACTATGTGCTCGAACTAAATCTATGAAACTGTAGATCTTGCAACCAGATAGCGACGAAGTGAGTTCTTATGTGTGGGAAATCGGGTACTTATCGGGAGCTGTGACCCCTTTCAGTGCCCCGTAGTCCCCACATGCCCACCAGTTGCCAGTGGACTTGAGGACCATGTGAAGCGGAGAGGCCCAAGAGCTACTGAAAGATCGGATGGTACCTAGTTTCAACATGTGGTCAAATTCCGCCTTGGTCAGACGGAAATTGTAAGAAGCTAGGCGACGGTGCCCACCAAATCTTGGGGATCATTTGGTCTGTATACGGTGAGTTACTTTAGTATTGACGGCAGAAAGTAGACCGGCGTGTCGCAGTATGCCAGGGAAGTTGCGAAATAACCCGTTGTATGACTGTTGGGCGAGCGATTTAGCGTACTGGGGCGCAATTTGGTTGACAACGGCATACAAGCCGGTCAGGGTCAGCGACGTCTGCCGATCTGCTATTTTTCTGTGCCGAGCTTCGACTAGCAGGCCGAAATGCTGGGGGAAGTCTATGCCAACACTGGGGTATGGGACTTCGGCGACGACGAACGTCCAATTCGAGGATGACGGAACGATGTCCCTGCTTGTGTATGTCGGTGCCGTTCGCAGCCCGTAGCGTCTCTGCCGGTGCGGCGAACAAATTGTTTGCGTCTCGGGGGATTACGCTAACCTCGGCACATGTATCCACTAGGAATAGCCTGTTACTCGCCAAGTCTTTGAAATTAAGGGAGCGTCAGTTAGTAGCTAGCCCGGTGTCGCGTGCCGCGACCACGAACCGGAAACCTAGTTTCCATGGTTCTTTCCCGGAAATGTGCAACCGGGGTCACGCCGTTTTTCTAAGCTTCCGAAGCGATTACGATACTTACATTAACCTTCCGCAGATGGCAGGAATGGTCGCTTGGGAGCGGGGCTGCTGTGCCTGCCGCGACGCGGGCGGAACCGATCTCGTTGCCGGTCTCCATCAACTGTGAGCCGCTGTATCGATGCGTCGGTCCTCGTCAGAATGGTTGTTAATTTGTCCTGCGAAGATGAAAACGTAGCTCTGGGGGATGATAATGTATTCACTGTTGAGGCACCCGGGCTATAGCGCGACATAATGTCGTTAGCAATTTCGGCTCTTTTTTCTAGTGCTTATTTGCGGGCAGTACTAAGCAACAGAGGTAGGTGTGGTGGGAGTCGTTAAATACACAGCTCTCTTAGCATCAGTTCGTCGCCGAACGTTACGCCTCTAAACCGCCGCACTTTCTGCAATAGTTCTGAGGGCATTTTATTTTCCAGCTCGATCCCTTAAATCAATTGTCGGATGCATCGCTCTTCCGCAGGGGCAGTCCGAGATATAACCGAGTCTTTCAACTCATCGTAATTACGCAAAGATACGATGATATCCCTGACCTGAAGGGTTATATCTGCAGGAGGACGGCCAGCCACCCGTCTAAAACGAATGACGTCGCTAGTTATTCTGTAATTCTGGAAATCCAAGTCAACTGACGTAAATGGGAGTTGAGGATCGGCCGGCATGAATGACGGTGTGTGGAGAGTTACCGAATCTACTGTTGGATCTGACAAGGGTCTTTGCTGTGTGGACATGAAGCCGTGTTCTTAAAAACAAAAGAATTAGCGAGAACAAAACATGCCGAAAAATACCGATAGAAAACCGCAGCCAGTAAGAATCAACACATATGAGCAACTTGCAAACATGGTAAAAAACAGCGGTAGTATATAAACTTAATAAAAAGACAAACCAGGCGTCAGCAAAAAGGAATAGAGACTCACGTGATCAGTCCATCACGTCGGGCTCACCAATTTGTAGAACGGATTTTCCTACCACGAATCTCGTATTACGTTTGCCTGCTCTTAATCTTTGAGACCACTTGTGCGGTACTCTTACTCGGCTCGGTACGATTGCAGTACTGGCAACCCAGACACCCGACCGGTACGAGGAAAAGACAGACAGAAGCGGCAGCAGAAAAAGTATATTTGGACAGGAGCGTGCAAGCGAAGCGTTCATGAGCAGCGCGCACATGGCGACCGCGCCTGGCGGTTAGCGTTCGGTTGTACAAGCAACCCAGAGGAACAAATCCATGTTCTCTGCGGGTTGTCAATCTAGCATTTTGAAAAAGTAAAATGTCTTTCTTAATCAGAAAAATTCTCTCAATTTCGCTGAATGTCAAATTTTTACTTGCTCTGCCCGACCATGTTGCACAGATTTTCAGACTTCCGCCGCTGACCTGATGCAACTTTAGACGCTGTACCAGTGAAAAATGCAAATGCCCTCAGGTAAGGCTGTTATCAGTTCTATCGCCAGTACTCCAATGGTTCAAAAAAGATACTGGCGCACCAAGCACCGCGGAACAAACGGTAATAATAAATCACGCCCATAAGTGAGCACTCCGTGTTCTGTAGAAATCGTTGACCTACACCAGATAGCGCACAAAAATTCACTAAATATGCACAGATGATAAAAATATTCATAAGAAAATTCCATCACCGGAAGACTCACTTTTGCGTTAATCCTCAGTGATACATGTCATGGGGCCTCGAAGCACTTTCATCTCTCAAAGCTTAACACCCACATGTTGCTTTTGGACACAGTCACCACGGAAGTTTGAAAACGTACCGCAGCAGGTAAAAACGCTGTTCTGTTCAATGTTTACTTATATAAGTGCGAACAAAATAACATCAACAGTCTAACGAGGTGAGCAGTAAAACGAAAGTGAAGTGTAACAAAACAAGACTCCACAGGTCAAGTCACCCGTGACCCCGCCAAATATCCGTTAAATAATCTTAAACAAAGAGCACAGGGACGGGAAAAAGAAGGATAATACGTCGAACCGAAAACAAACAGCGACCAAAATAAGCGTTAACACGATCAAGTTGGGCGGGAGGAGTTTGGTATCGGGAGAAGAATGGACAGAAGAAAGGGAATGAATTTTCGACCAGTCACGATGTTCCACTGCCGCTAAATTTACTCCGCGTAGCAGGTGGCCTAGAATAGCAATTCGCTCAGGCTCCCCCTTCTTAGACAAACCAACTTAACATTTCTCCGTTTAAGGCAAACCCCGAGCCACTGCCTGCCTGCTCACATGAGGACCCTCAAGGGGCATCCAAGACTCCATCACCCACTACGGGCCCACTCTCCGGGAACAGGAACACTACCCACCCCCGTTAACCCAATCCCAATCCGCGGAAGTCTAGAACTCTTCAGCCTAATTCCGTGTTATCCGTTACCTCCATGCCCACCTTCCCCCATAGTGATCCTCAATCCCTATTACAACACTAACTACCAACCCATAGTCAACACCTGCGGATCTCAAGTTTCACCTTAAGAAGCCTACGACATATATTCCCGCCGTTAGGGCTTGTAAATAACCCTCCTCCCACTGGCCTCACGCGATCCACTTCAAGTCTTCTTACCCGGGGCCCCCCATGACTGCCGATCACCGCTATACTGAAGTTCTCACTGCCTACGCCGACTGGTCATCTTCGTTCACCAGGCTTTGGAGGGGAAGTATAACGAAACCAATTATTCCTTCCACCTGACTGTCTTTCCCAGAACCTGCAGCCGTCGTGCCCCTACCCCTCATGGGCTTCCAGCCACCCATGGCTTACCAACCATTCTTCAAACCTCACTGCCCGTACGCACCTTATCCCTACACATTACTACTGGCTCCTACTCTCAATAACCCGCTCACAGGCTGCTCCACTCCCAGTGGCAGTGGTCTCTCCCATTCTAACCAGTTCTTCCTTGGAAAATGCCCTCCCCACACCAGTATATTTGCATTATTGGCCTCACCAAAACTTCCTGTTGCAACTATTTCTGCTCCACTGCATTTTAGCTTTAACCTATCACAGTCATTCAAAAAACTGTCGCTGCCACTGTTGCTCATGACGACAATTTTTTATGTGGCTGAATGTGACATTGATGGATTATATTACCCTGGTCTACTATATACCGCTGTGCCGCTATTCTGCCTTGGGCCGGCACCCCCTCACTCAAAGGGTGCAATAACCTACCAAATAAAGGAGGTCACAAAAGAGAAGCAAAGCCAGTCGGACAAATTGACTGCAAGTCAAAATGATTCATATAGCTGTCGCCTTTTCTGCTAACTGCTCGTTCTCTACCGAGTGAAATGCATTCTCCTCAAATTACCTAGATTTGGCAAAATGATGACACTTTGGACGATGCAGTCACCATTACTGGATATTCATTAGTCAAAAATAGTTGCCCGTCTCGGTATGGGGGCGGCTGCCTTGTGTATGTCCGAAATTCAATACCACCTGCACTACACCAAGACCCTCAGTTAGATTGCATACAAGATGCCCTGTGGCTTAGGGCTGACAATTGTAGAAAAAGCCCCCTAATGGGATACTTTTACCTCCCAACAGGCCCCTGTTGGAATGATTGTTCACTCTTAAATAACGCACTTGACTACTCTTCCACCCTACCAGTTCCCAGAACCGTAGCGGGAGAATTCAATGCCCTAGACATTTGCTCGTTATATTTTAGTACTTCTAACTCCTTGCTCCCCGTTTTTACTAACATTCAGCAAGGTGCATGGATACAACACAGCTGACCCAACTAGAAACAGAAATATCCTAGACCTTATCTTTATGGATGCATCACCGCACGTCCGCACATCCATTGAAAGTAGTTTCTCTGTATGCGATCATCTGCGAATCAGCTGCCCATTCATACTCCCCTTCCATAGTAGCATGCCGTCCCCAACCGCTAGGCCCTAAGTTAGGGCAAACTGGGGACTCCTGCCAACTCTGCTGCGCGGCTGCAATTGGGGCTCCTTCTTCCTAGCAAGTGAGGTGCAAATGACAACTGCCAAACTTTATTAAATCTTGCACAAATCCCTTGACAGTATCTTGTCGACACAGAATTACTCTATTCCCACTAAAAAGAACAGCCGTGACTGACTAAGCAGGAAAATCGTCAAACTTCAAAAAAGCTTCCTTAAAACCAGAGAATTTTCATTGTCTCCGCGACTAAATCGCCTGTCAAAACAATTGGAAATGGTAATGGACTTTTGTAACAAAATGCAAGAACTACGTGTTTCAAATTAGCCCAACCCACAAGCAGCCCTGGCACAACTAGTTACATCATGAACAAACCGCGCCAGGTTCTCAGCTGGTTCTATCCGCCAGCTCATCCACAATAACACTCATCTCGACAACCCCCAAGAAATCGCTGAGGCTTTTGACAGATTCTTTGCCCCATCCCTAACAACTGATAGCAATGTTCCGACCCCGTATCTACCATAACGGACCTCGGAAACCTTCTCAAAGGTTTCTTTCTTACTGAAAGAGATAGCTTCGTTAATGGAAAAATCAAAGTTCATCTATTACCCTGGGCCGAACTCGTTACCTCCAGCCATGTTTACACTAGGTGGAAGAGGTATTTCAATATTGTCGACAAACTCGTTCACCCTCTCCGTCTCAATGTGGCACCTTTCTCTCCCAATGGAAAACGTCTGTCATAATTTCCATACGTTATGAAGGAGCACGACTAGGCCCAGCCAACTACAGACCAATCCAGCATACCCCAATTGCCTCTAGAATCATGAAGCACTTAGTTTAATTGCGGCTCACTACATATCTTACTGACCACAAACATATCAACACTAGTCAACATGGTTTCCTCCAAAAGAAATCTTGCTCTACGTGTACGACTGATTGCCTAGATGCAACGCAACGGCTGCCAACGCCGGTAAGTCGGTGATAATAGTTTATCTGGATATGACAAAAGCTTTCAAAGGAGTATTCCACCGTAGGCTGGTAAAAAAAATAAAATCCTATGGGATCACCGACCTTATACTGTCATGGTTTACGCCAAAAACGTTATCCAAAAATCAAGTAGTGAAAGTAAATGGTTTCATCTCCCACCCCAAACCAGTAAATATTTGAGTGATTGAAGGCAGTGTACCAAGCCCCCTGCCGTTTCTCTTGTACGTAAATGATATCTTCAACATTGTCCAAAATGGCACTCCTTTTCCACTCGTCGATGACATCAACAACGTTTGCACCTTCCAGCTTGAGGCTCTAGGATCTGTTGCTGCCAAAGTAATCCAAGACCTAATATCCTTCAACACTTGGGCAAACGAATGGACGATGAAGTTCTCAGCCGAAAAAGCTTCATCTTGTGATACAAGTGCATTTTACCCACAGAAAGTCTTAAAACTGGTATTCAAATCATCCCCATCAGCAACAAGGTTCGTGCCTTGTGTTTGAACTGTTCTTGCACCTTCAACTTTTCTGATCACGCACTTACTCAAGTTGAGCAAGCAAATAAAATAGTTGGGTTGCTACCTAGGACTTTAGGCTGAACGAGAGTAAATTACACCTCTTCGAAACACACGTCCGACCCATTCTAAATTTTTGTTCTCTAATCTGCTCCAACATGAGATAGTGCAACAGGCTCGCAATTGAAGGCGTTCAGCATGTCTTTACGAAGCGATCAGTGCGCATCCCGTCAAACACACGTTACAAGGAACGATGTTCGATGCTGAATCTCGAACCTCTGCGGCCTCGACATGTGAAAGCAAGCTTGCTGTTCTTTAATAGTCTCGCCAATGGTAACAGCTCCATTTCAGCCCCTTGGTTCAGAAATCAAACTCACTATTCCCTTTTAAACAGAAAGCCCATCGTCGCAAATGAAATAGCAAGAACAATTACTAAAGCGAATTTTTTATTGTGAGTTACTGTTCCTTCTGGAATTCGTTGCCCCAACAGTTGCGTCTCCTATCGTTGTCTAACATCACCTACAAAAACGAGGTCGGCAAACTACTGACTGTTCAAACCCTTATTCTTACATACGACCTTTATCTCTCAGATACTAAGGTGTAGGAACCTGGTTTAGGATTTTAAGTTACTACAAAAGCTCTCCAAAACGTGGGTCTTAGCCAACAACACTAAAAAATTAAGGTCCGTGATAACAGAAGGATGCTGGATTCTATGGTAACTATAACCGCAATTAACTGTCCTTATATCGGTTTTCTCACCCTTCGGTTCCTTTCTTCATATATTTTTCTGTTCACTATTTACTCTGACAACGTAAAGGTTCCTGTCTTCATGCTGGGTGTTACCGGAACTAGTTTCTCTCTTCGTAGACATTTCATCAGAGAACTCATTCGAGGTTCCTTTTACTCTTCCTATCTATTCCTCTTGAGTCCCAGTAACCTGCTAACGTGAACCAGGTAGACTCTTTTCTCTTATAAGGGAAGGGTACTTGTAAGAACCCAGCATAGTTTCATTTATAAAACGGACAATCCGCCCACGTCACAGACTATCAGTTTCGCTTATGCAAGTCACAAGTCCACACTAGTAAGTTTTAAGCAGCACTCGTTAACGAAAGCAAGACATGGCGTTGACGATGACGGAGCCCTACGTACAGGTCTGTGTTTTACGGCAAAAATCACCATCTTCCGTGTGCTTGCCTATCCCCACTTTGAATTTCTTTAGTCGTACATGCGAGAACCCAAATGACTGTGACAGGTTTGCTTCAGCATCTCCAGACGTGGGAAAACAGACCATCCCAAGAAGTAGCAAAAAAACAATTCAGAAAATAAAGGTCACACAGGGGAACTACGAAAAGTGCCTGTATGGGATCAACCATTCCTTTGTTAAAAAAATAAGAGAAGCTTTTAAACTGGATCAGGTTGGCACCAGCAATCAAAGCATGTTTTAGCTGCGAAGAACCGGGTCACCTCCTACAATGAATATGTATGCCATTAGCCCGGACCTGACCTCGCGAAAGAGTGAACCCCACATCTCCCTTGTTCGGTAGACAAGAATCCGCTGCTTTGGTCGTCGGTCTGGGAAAGCAGAGCATCCGACTGTCTACTTATACTTTACCACCCACACCTCTATTTTTCAAAATCCCTTGTTCCACCAACCGCAAACCTGGTACGCATGCTGACGTCCATAACAACTGCCGTCATGCTACTTTCTTCATTATTTATGCACGCTTACTGAAACTACTTTGTGGTACAAGTTGCTCTAGTCCTGTTCAAATAAAATTACTGATCCTAATATTTTCATGCTTCTCCTCTATTTCCTCTCTATTTCTTCTCGTGGCAAATCCTGTCCTATTGTTCAGTCCACTATGCCATCCGAAACCCATTCAGATATGCCTTTTCCTGGCAATTGGAAGTAGCACAAATTGGCTGTAGGTCATATGATCAGTTGTAACTGATCACTTCCAGCATATACACCGGGCCCTCTGACCAAGGCGAGTTCCACAAACAGAACAAAGGGTGACTTTACTCCCTAACCCTTGCGCTAGCCGTCCTATCAGACCACTGTAACCTGAATCTGCGAAGATGTCAAAAGATGAAAAATACGCTAAAAATAAGGAATATGCAGTCTAGGACGGACGGAGCCATATACCCTATGGGGTGTAAGCCGGCGGTAACTTGGTTGTAGACGTCCTGTCAGCGGAAAGCTCCCTCCTTCGTATTTGAAGACAGTCGTCTGGACCCTGTAATCTTTGTACGCAACTGACTGTTACTGCTCTCCCCATTTTTGTTCACTCAAACTAAAACCGGATGGAACAGATTCCAGTCTGCCCTCTCACTTCGGCTCTTCCCCAGGCTCTCCAATGATCACAAATGCAACGCAAACTGTCGCAGAAGCTCCACCCCATCCTATGCGCCAGTTTTCTATCCCTGTTAGGAGACTGCTATCCAGATCTGACGCCCCGGTACCGGACCGCTTAATCATGAGAAAAACCAACCCACGCCAATGACCGCCCTTGGTGCCTCATCTCGGATGAACCATTACGACTGGCGAAAACGGTTACTACAACCACTGGAATGCATCGCAATTCCCAAATCTTCAAACTCCTATCGCCACGGAACACCAACATCGTCGATATTAAACGAGGACAACACACAGGTCATTCATGGTAAGTGTATTTAAGGATTGATTGTAAATCTTACACGCACTGGGTTTTCGTCCCGCCTCACATCACAATCCGCTCCAAGCCGCGTAAGTACAGTGAACACTCTTGTGAATTCCATTGTCTCTCCTTCCACAATTCTTCACATAAATTCTTCCTGTAAATAGTTTGATGCGACCTTGAAAATTTCCCGCTGTTTCATTTTCAGCATTATTTTGACTCTCGAACGTTGTTAACTACCACGCTCCATCCACCTCATATGATATCCAGTTTGGATTTTACTCATCTCCATCCCACTATCACATCCATGTTGATCTTCTTTCTCACTGTGCAACTCTTCTGATTTTTGAGGAACCCGGCCGTATGAATATGCCGAGCCAAATTTTGCGCCGGCGGTACGTAACCTTGATGCGGTTATTCATGGATTGGCTAGCAGTGCGCGACTTGTAATCAGCCTAAAAAAGCTTTTGCGAAGGATTATCTAGTTTTGATTTAAAACTTCGAAAACTTGTGGTTAACCGATCATATTACAGGTCACATTCATGAGAGCACAAACACATTCCTCCGTCATGTTTTGTTCTTTAGTTTTCTTGGTGTCCACTGCAACATCGATGTGTGCATTTGATCTTGCTTTGCGCATGTTTAATATATATATATATATCGCTATTTTTCTCGAATACTTCCTGAGGCACGCTTAGTTGCATGATCAAATGGTACAGAGATATTGCAAGTCACATCCAACAAGCAAGTAAACATTTGGGCACAAAATGAGGGGAAATAGCAAAACTGGCATACTAAGAGAAACACAGTGTTTACATGTAGCAGTAGTGCGTATCGCTGACGCAGAGTTCAATTGGAAGATGGCGTCAGTTGTGGAGGTGTCTGCAGTATTCGGATTTAAAGGGTCTATAAAATGGACATGATTGTTAAACTGTCATGAAGAAAGTCTCTGAAGACCTTGAGTGCAAGATAAAATCTTGACACAACGGACCAAAACAGCTAGCGGAAATAGTATTGATGGCCGATAGAAACCCTGCGTTAAACGGATGTGAAAAAGAACGCCGGTCATTTTACCATGGATCCTGGAGCCAAGAAAATAAATATATTCCATTTGAAAATGCGGAGGGACGAAGAACACTGGTGAAGAGTTCTCGCCAACCAATATTTGAAGATATGAAGAATTGACACGTCGTCGGCTTTGAGGAAAGTGAGGATTGATATGATATGTTTTGTATAATATATTTTCCATTGGTTAGCCAATGTAAAACAAAATCGGATTTCTTTTCTCCATTGTTTGTGTTTGAGGGCTTAGCTGATAGCAACTACTGGTATGGCAATAGCCGCCATTGTGGAGGCGAAAATTGAGGATGATGTTCGCAATAGACGATGGTGGCGGCATCTTGAACAGGGATCTAAGTGTGGGTGCCTTCGTGGCAGTTGGATGTCAACGAGGCAGGAATGTTAGACAATGGAGGGCAGTTCCAGCAGTAAATTGGTTCAATCGGGAGGACTTTTCCGCTCAGGGAATGGGAAGCTTTGGTGAATTATGCAAATTAGAAGCGATGTCCATGTCACGGCAACCATGGAGAAGATTGAATTTGTCCGTCCTGGGATGGATGAGCTGCGCCTTGTGTCAGCTTGATTTCACGATGTGTTGGGACGTTCGAGGATGGGGCCAGAAACTGGAGTGTGGACCATTGGGAAGATAAAAGTGCAAACGCACACAACTGAAACCGAAAAGGGAGAGATGGCTCCCCGGATGTCGACAAATATATATTATATATAAGTCGTCTCGGAATTTTGAAACCTTTAAGGATGTCACTCGCCAGTCCACACCCTCCATTGAGAATAGCTTTATATTTTTAACCCATCCTGATATATCTTTCATGATAACCATTAAACCTGCTCCAAACAGACTGTCTTCCTTCTGAAACGGTTCTCAGACCTGCAGGCAGTATTCCAAGTGCGGTCTAACTGGTAATTTATGCAGTGGTATGAACATCCCGGGGTCACCTAAAGATGTGGCAGACCTAAGCGCAAAGATATCTCTCCTGGCTCTATTTATAGCTCCCTTGCAATGCCAGCTCCATACCTAGTCCGCGAGTGTTATCCATCCATGGCACTTCATGGCCTGGATTCCATGGGGGAAAACGTTCAACGTTCGACAGCAAGAGTGGCCCTACAGAGAATCCAGTGAGTTTTTTGCGTTTGGTTGCATGTACACATTTAGTGCCACGTTTATCACCTCTCTTAGATCTCCGCTAATTTTTTTTCCTTCACCATCCCGTAACATCACATTGTCTGAGAAAACGAACTGCGGTAACACAACCTCTGTCGGAAGTGATTTAGAGACCCAGTTGAGACCCCCGCGGGACTCCGCGCGCCGCCTCCTGCGCTGCGAAGATTTTGGTGCTCACCGTATCGTTAAAGATCTCATGATTCACTGGTGAAAATTACAAGATGTTCCGAGGGTTTTCATTCCATACATTAATAGCTGGTGGTCGATGAAATCGAATGCCTTGCTAAAATCCAGGTGGCGCACCCCTGTTGTCTTTCCTTCATCTCTCTTGCTGATTGCCATTTGCAAGATACTTAGCAGGTCAGAAGGTCAGGATAAGCTCCTATAACAAGAACAATGATATTTCATCCCTCGGACAGCAACAAGATCAAGTAGTGCGCATGATCATGGCGTGCGACGATAGTGATAAAAGAGGAAAATATATAAACTTCCGCGTGCAAACTTTAGGGAGCCCATACAGTAGCCAATAATATGCACCTCAGGTTCTGTGTTCGGTAAGAGCACGAATAGTAACTAATTTCCACGCAGAATGTTTGAGTCCAATGGGGACTTCCGTCCGTATCGCTGGATTTCGTTGCAGCGCATCTCGCAGGCCGCCACACACATGGAGCAAACCGAAATGGACCGATAACGTCACTGAAAGGTCCCTTAAGGTGGCAAGTCTTCTAAATGTCCGGAATAAACATGAAGTGAATTTGGTAGAATGGATACCGCATGTCAAGGAAAAAAGCAATAAATCCGGGAACGGAAAATTTGGAGGCACTTGATAGCGGAATGCATAGTGTGCTGAGCAGTAGACAAAACGGACACTAACGATATAAACGCCAAAGCTTTGGAAGCACATACCGTTTGGCAAGGAAGAATGCGATTGAAAACGGATGGAACCTGTGTAATCGCGTAACAAATTCCTGGGGTTTGTTTTGGTTAATTTTGATTTCATGAGTCTCAGCTAGGTCCAGCAATGGAGGTGGGGTTGGATAGAAGGTAGGAGAAGCGGAATCAAATGAGACAGTGTCTGGTGGACTCGTGTGGGTGACACTTGCCAGGAGCGCCAGTCTGTTGCCAAGTTTCGCGGAGCAGAACAGAAGTTCACGAGAAAGGTCGGTCCCCAGGTATTTCCAAATATCGCGATGCATTTTGAACGTCAGTTCATATCAAATACCAATAAAAACTCTTCCCCCGTTAGTCTTTTTTTATTGATTTGGCAAAAGTACTTTGAGAAGGAACAAGAAAGCCGATACAAAATGATGTGCGGGAACACAGAGACTAGGGGTTGTTTACCAGGGCAGTGCTAGTGGGTGGGCTGACCGAGTCCTGGTCACCCAACTTAAAAAAACACCGTTCGGGAGTGAAAGCAAGACTTGTAATCCGCCAACCTATATGCACCCGCACACCGCTGCAGATGAGCGGCTCGCCTGATGTGCACCGGCTAAAACGGTGAACATGAACGCGCTCCGCACTACTGTGGTGTATTCGTGAGGTGAAGGAAGGAATGCAAATATGGAGTTGGTAGGAGAAGCGAGACATCAGTTTTCCAGGAGTGGCTAATCCCAGGAGAGCCGAAATCTCGGTAGCCAGAGAATGAAGTAAGATTTTCCATCCAACAGAACTGTACGGCCTGGAAGAGAGAAAACCGATCGGCGGTCTGGCCTAGCTGATAGCTGTGAACTAAGAAGCCACCAATCTTACGAGTGGTTCAGAATAGGCAGTTACTAGAACGCATGGTGCAACCCAAAACAAAAGGATAGTGGCTGATCGCGTGAGCAATGCGGGGTTTTTATTTTTGGGCGTGTTTAAACTGATGGACAGGCTAATCTAGTGTGTGGATAGTCGGCAATATGAGTAAAGTAAAATAAACCGGTATTCGGTGGGACCGACCGTGAACAACTGATGTAGATATAACCGAAGAAAGAGCTGGAAAAGACAGATGCACTGGTGGCTGCCTTAATTCACAGCGTAGAAATCATGGATTATATTTCCAGTCCAGGGGACCATGCCTTTGAAGCGCAAGAAATGGTCGAAGATTATGAAAAGTAAGAAATGAGGATGAAAGCGAATGTTTGCATTCAAAGACGGTAGCCGAGTAGGGTTGCCTCACCGTTTTAGCGACGGCGTTGGAATTAGTTAGGTCAGTGGATGGGAGAGAGTTTTGGGTGAGCAACCATAAAAGCAGTTAGAACGATAAGGTTTATGGATACGAGGCCAAATAATTTAGCGATAGGTACCATTTTTGCAGGCAGAAGAAACAATAAGGTGCAGCCGACGTGGAACTGCATGTAAATACGCGGCATGCGCTCAGTTTGAAGTTGAGAGTGGGAGAGACGTGTTGGTTTCCTTTATGATTTTCTTTTTTATGGAAATGACAGAATTATATGGAAATGGAATAAATGCGATGGGGAAAAACTAAGAAGCAGAACTTAGTATGAGCCGGTAGAGCAGATAGGAATTCCAAAGTTTCTAAAATGGACAGGGAGATATCGATGAGGAATGATAAACAAAGAAATCGAGATACGGTAGTATTTTCGGTTTTTCCGTATGATGATATCAATAAGGAGATCTACTTCCTTTTCCGTAATTATCGGAACGGTGACATCGATGTGTTTTTCAGAATCCCAATCCAGTTTCATTCACTCGAACCTCAGGTGAGTTTGGGTGGTATAGATTTGTGTGAAAGGACATTGTAGCTACTCTGCCTGCTTTGTTTTTAATGCAATGAATGATGGTGATAGAATGCGCAACTTTTGGGGAAGTTGTTTCCACAATGAATATATATTTAACAATAAAGAAGTTGATTTGAACTGGTGTATTTGGAACTGAGAGAGCAGCAATGGACTCCGCATTTCGGAGAGATTATGGCAGTGAGCTTCCAACACAAGTTACAGAAACGCAGCCATCTCCTGTAATAATATTGTTAAAGAGTGACAGGTTTACGCTTCTGCATCGGAGCCACAAAGGATCTAATTTCAGCAACTCACAGCTTTCTATTTAGTTCAGGCTTGCACAGTAGCCAATTAATTACTGGGTAAATGCACGCTGGACGATTTTAATGGCCACTCTGTCACACTGCCTTAAGCTATAACAGACTAAGGAGCAAAAACTCTAGACTGGGTGCGGCGTGGAATTTAAAAATTTTCTGTTCGATTTCTTTCAACTTCAGAGTTTTATGCAACTGCCACACTACTTTACTTGCTTTAGCAACTAGTATGAATGCATACTCCGTGAATTACAAGGCGCAGAAATAATTTAGGCCCAGATCTCAAACTTGACGGTTGACGGGCAGGATTTGGTTTCCAAACTTCAGTCCTTCTGGGGGGTTAACGCATTTGTACCCCACGATGCTCCCTTTTCAGCGGAGAATTTTGTCATTCATATTAGGCTTTGTTGATCACTTCATTTTTCGCCAAGCGCCTACACGAGTTCTTTCGCGCAAATTTCATTCAACATCCGCAAGGTGTACACGTCGGGCTGATAAAGCGATAGATTTGAGCCTGTGAGTTCCACCCACTCCTATGAATACATACTACCGTCGCTTGCTTCTACCTGCGTTGAATTTTTTTTGTCTGACTGTGACCGGAAGAAAGTGCTAACACTAAACATAACGTCTACTGAGGCCATGATGCGCAACCTCCATCGAGGTCAGTTCAGGCTGTGTTGTTAGTTCGAATCAGTTCCTTATTGTGACTGTTTAAAACCTGCATGCAGAAATTGTCTCTAAGCGTCACATGGCCATGGTCACATATTACGGACCTGTGGGAGAATATCCCCTGCTTAGAACCAGCACGCAAGTTTAGCCGCTACTTTTGGGGCTCCTCAGTTGTGCTGTGCTAACCATGACGTTTGCACTTGAAGTCAGTTGCAGTAACGGATGAATGTGAAATGAAAACCATCTGAACTAATCCTGACGTCAATTCTTGGCCCATTCCAAACAGCGCGTTGACATCCCGGCCAGTTTTGGAATAGACCTCCTGCTTACCTAGTCATTTGGTCCCTGAGCATAGCGTTCACGATCTGGAGGAAGATCAACCTTGCCCACACAAATCTCATCGCCGATGTCACATGCTTCCAAAACACACCCTATGCACCCTATTGAACTTTATGTTTGGATTTAGGGCGACCGCATTGGGGGATATCCCTGACTCTGGTACTTTAAACTGGTTCCTGCTTTGAATAAACCTACGACAGGATTTCACTTATTTGGTGCCAGTGGGCTGCGACGTATATCAGCAACTGGCGCGTGAGTGTGCCAGATATTCTAGAGTCCTTCTTGCCAGCTTATTTGGTTTGCACTCCAATTCCTTAAATAATTGGACACCACGAGTTTCCTGTTCCCGTCCGTCTTGGACCTCCCTCTATTTGGTTGGCTGCTTCATCTTCGGTCTTAAGGACTGTTTTTCTTGATTTAGAGGAAACTAAGCCAATTGCATCTTTCTTACGTTTGAGGTTTGGTTCCCGAGAAATGCTTCTTTGAATACCTCGATATGAGATCGTTTATCTTTGCGTTTTATTCTGCGACAACTGTCCTGACTCAGTGCACTGACAATTTAGCTTGCTAAACATTTCCGCATAGCACACTTCATCGGAAGCTTCCTTGATTTTTAAATGTGCTCCATCAAAACGTTCATTCTTTGCATGTGCCTTTTACCGTTTGCTTTTCAGCCCTGAGCATTTTGCTACTTTTGACCTTTTACGCCCGATACGCCCGACCCGATTTGTGATGTGCCTCTCCCTAGGAGTGCTGCGGAGAGTGGACCATTCGTGTTCACTTCCGTTTGCGCAACTTAGCTGCTGCTTTTTAAAGCTGAGCAAGAATACTATTATCCATACTTTATCACAAAGACATGTGGTGCGCATAATCGTGACGTGCATCCATAGTAGTAACGGGAGGAAGGAGAAAAGCTTTCGTGCGAAGGATGGTTTATCAACAGGATAATAACAAATATGCAAGATGGTTCTTTTTGGGTCGAAATACACAGATGACAACAGGCAGTTGAGCCGGAAATCGGGGTCGTGGTAAATTTCTTGCCATTACCTGCTGAGTAGTTTTGATACGGGTCCCGCAAACTGCCACATACACGTGACAATTTGGGGCGTTTCATCAAGGAAAGTGGCAAATTATTTTATGTGGCAGGATCCACGACCGTTGGTTATAAACTAAGAATGGATAAAGCCAAATAGATAATGTGTAAAAAACGAAATCACAAAAACGCCAAGAAATGTTAGTGCGTAACCGAGTGTTTGGTGCAGCGAGCAATGTACTGATCAACTACTAACAACATGGAAAGACAGATATAAGTTTTGGGGGACGCCATTGTTTGCGACGGATGGAAGTTGCAGCAATGCATAGAAATTCTGCAGATGAGTAATTTTATTTGATCCATTTGAGGTAATTGTGATTAGTTTTGACCCCAAAGGTTTCAGTCGGATGCATTATTGGAGGCGAAATTAGAAAATTGGTGGTTAACCGGACCCAACTGCGACACTGCCAGTTGCATTTCTTTAAAAGAGTATTACTAGAAGCCTTAGTTTTGCCAAATTGATGTAGCAAATTAACGTCTCGGGTAATTTGGTGAGCCTTAACTGCGGTGAGGGGGTGAACAGTAAATGGAATATAGATGGCCAGCTTATATTACGGAGCAACAAAACTTCCGCGTGACTCTATTTTATAGTTTGTTAAGAGGAACACTGGGAATGAAGAGCAAGACAGTGCAAACAATTACGTGTGAACTGCGGGACAACAGAGCTGCTGACCACAGCAGTTGTTTTTGCTGGGACAACTGCAAAACGAGTACTCAACCTGAAGGACACATCCGGGAGGTAAATTCATGAGTTATGATCCGCCAGCCTAGCTTCCTGCCTGGTGTGCTTCTATCCTAGCGGAGGATCTGACCGCGACCCATAATATTGTTACCAGCTCCGTATTGCGTGTGGGGTGTGAGGAGAGAGAGGGATGCGACGCAGCTAGGTGAGGTCGGAAAACGGGTTTTCAACTAAAGGGAAATGTACTGGTTGAGTAGAAATGGTGGGAGTCAGAGTATGGGGCTACGAGCAGGGAAACACGCAATTGTACATAAGGATATCACTTGAAAGACGATTTGCTCAAACATTCTACAACTTGAAGGTTCGAGTTAAAAGCTGATGCCGGTAGTTAGTCGGGAAACTTACGTGTGCATGCCTGTTAATGCAGAAACCTGTGTGACGTTTATCTTTTCTCCCCGTGGGCAATCCGAAAATATAGAGTTTAGCCTGATGACTATTAGTCGACACTTTAGGGCGCAAACAGTACAAGAATCAGATACAATGCATATCTCCTTGAACACATCCCCACTCACAGGGAGAGTAGACAAAATTTATGCTTTCGGAAATCAATCGCTGGGCAAAGGTGGGCGGAAACGTTGGTGCGAATAAAAACTAATGACCTTGGGTGTCTGTGGAATCATGAGGGAGTAAATAGGGGGGCATAAAAAAGCTCCGTGGTGACGGTAGAAAAAATGCAGTTTAATTTGATGGATAGGGGATCAATAGTGTAAACCTGGTGTCGTTCGCAGAGGATTGCTAAGATTGTGCAAATGAAGCGGAGATTATATAACGGAATTATCTGGGTAAAAATTCCAAGTGATAATGAGCGCGATATCACGAAAAGAACGGAGGTAGATATGGAAGCTTGATTATTGAGAAAATGCGTCAAGCCTGACTGGATGGCCTATCTGCCGTCGAGCTATGGGTAGTGCAGAAGTTGGTGACGTGCGCTTTATATGCCCTTGGTGAGGGCGGAACTATTCTCTGGAATTTATTTTGCATCACTAGTTGAGTGGAATGGTTTGAGGCTAGAAAAGATGGGCCCACTGCAATCAACTTGAAATTTCACACACGCAGATAACAGGCGGTATTCTCATGGGAATAGTTTTAAATTGGCAGCTGTGAAAACGGTGTTAGCCGTAATAATCTGTAAAAAATGGCGAAAGAAAGAAAATGGAAAACTCATCGAACTACAAAGTGGCCGAAAAGAAAACAAATCATTTTCGACGGAGAAAGTAACGCTTTCGTTGGCAATAAGTATGGTCGGAATGTTTCGTAGATTTTGCTAATGCTGCATGTTGCGGCCAAATTGCAAGAGTCCTGGGAAGGTGATGCTAACGCGCGACCCACAACTCAACTATAACGTTCTATGCATCATTGCGTAACCTCACATCAACCAATAAACCAGAGATATGTGAAATCCTAAAAGGACCTAGAAAACTATACGAGCTTAACCAGCTTATTAATGAGTTTAGAGATATACAAAAGGGATAGAATATCTGATAGCGGGCCTCAATCATTAGCATCAAATGGATGTCAAAAAATAGGAAGCAATCTATGAAGAAAACCAGCTGATCGACAGGACGAAGTGGAAGGTACATTCCATCTTATTCGAGCAAAAGCATGAGCTTTTACAAAACCGATCAGACTCAGCGAACACCAGGAGCGCAACATCCGAAAATGAATGTAAGCAAACTAAACGCTCGAGATCCGCCAACGAAGGCCATAGAGCAAACCTGATTTGTAATAAAATGAATCGCCCTGGGTCATGGTGGCCAGTAGAAAACGAAACATCAAACGTCAAGACAGGAGGTGCAAAATTAGAAGCATTGGGCGGAAAATAATGGATAATGTGAAATAATAATGTTAAGATCAAGTTCTGAAACACTGCTGTAACATGGCATGTTAGGGGGATAACAGCAATGTGGCAAGGAGGAAGCATCCGAACTAGATTCCCCTAGCAGCGAAAAGAATACGTGCAAATTGTAACATCAAGATTCGTTCGAATATCGATTCTCATCTTCTGCTTTTTATCGCAGTACCATTCTAGTCAGGGCAAACTTTCTCGCAGTGACACTGGTTTTCAGCGCTTCCCATTTTCGGCTTTATGGATCCACTCTTCGTGGCTTCGTCTTTGTGCTCTTTAGTTTAGAATACTTTACGGAAGTTTGGCGCAGTCACTGGTTACCTGACATGGGACGGCTTGTTTTCTTGTAGTTCACTTGTGATTCATCACTCTGTGGACGTTCCGTTTATTTTCGGTGACTTTTGGCTGTCACACTCAAGCGAATGTTGAGGGACTTGATAAAGCGTGCAGGTCTTCATGTATTTGCTTGAACCAATCCTTTCTGAGACTTATTAACAGTCGTGTACTGCGAGTCGTTTTGGGTTTAAATGCCTCATGGCGCATATCGTTAGTGCAAACGTTAACTGGAAAGCGATGACGGACGTCGCCAAATGACCGGGTTCCCCCAAATTAGAGGGGTTTATATGCGGAACATAAAAGTTAAGCTGCAAAGATGAGAATCAATATGGATGCAATAACGGGATGGAGGTGAGTCAGAACCAGGATCCATTTGGGTGTGGAAGTTAAAATCAATTTTGGGGCCAATATTGCGCTGAATCTGTGGCAGCGGGAAACATTCAAGGTTGCACTGCACTATTTAAGGAATGCAATTTTATGAAGAATTGTGGGCATAGAAGTAAAGGAACTGACGAAAATGATAGCTTAGCTCACGAAAGCAAACTGCACTGAGCGGTGTGACGGGAGGCTAAATAGTTCGTATAAGAAACATACTCAGTCTTGAAATCTTGCCATGAATGACCTGCATGTTGCCATTTTAATGTCAGAGTTTCGATTGTTTTTTTGCAATAAGGGTCTGGGAGTTGTAGGGTGAATACACACCATTCCAGCGGTATTAAAAACGGTGCTTTGGCTAGTCAAAACGGTTTACCTGATAAGAGGTATCCAGGGCGGTCAATGTTATGGTTTAGTTTGGCTTTGGGTTAGGCGGAAGAGTACTTGAGCCCCATATCCAAATAACAGCTTTTTAGCAGAGATAGGTAACTACTGCATGGGATGGGGTTCAGCTTTCGGTGACAATATCTGCATTCCATCGGCGATTTCTGTTAGCTGGTGCACATGCAATGTTTTTGGCATGCCTGGAGACGAGCCGGAGAGGGGAGAGAAGACAATCTGGAATTTGTCCCGCCTGGTGTTGTAGTGAGTAAATAAAAATCAAATAACATTAGTAGCATCTGACAAGCATTTTAGAGTCCATAAGACTGTTTTCAATATTCAGGATGACGGAGACTTTTGTTGGTGTGACGTGTGCTGCCAACTTTCCATTTGCTTGCTCCTTAAATGTCCATGGCTCCTTCAGTCCTAGGCTTTATGTTCCTAATTCTTGGCCTGCTTTTCTTGCAATTTTCGACACCGCAGATGCAGATAACAGTGGTCTGGTTGAACGTTTAACACAAGGTTGGGGGATGAAAGTCACCGCTAGCTCTCTCTGTGAAACTTGTTTCCCTACCGCGGGGTCAGGCGTGACTAATGGCATATATCAATTGTAGAAGACGGCTCACCCCTTCGCTGCCCGAGTTCGCCTTCGTTGCTGGGCTCAAACATATCCGGGAAGAACCGTTTTTTGCAACATCTGGGGGTGGTCTGTCTTCCCTGGGTTTGGAGTTGGTGAAGCAAATATGCCGCAGTCATGTAGGGGTTGTTTTTGTGGACTAAAGTAAAACAGAGGAAGAATAAGCAAACACACGCAGGATGGTGGCTTATGCAATAGAGCGTAGAACTGTGGTTATGATTTAGTCATCTTCAACGCCGCAGGGCGTGCATCTTGTCCCTCTAGGGTTTTGTATGAATTTGGGCTACGCATCGCACTGAGGTCTCGAAGTGGTATCCTAAACGTGGGAAGTCTATTTTTGAGCAGATCGCTCTGTAAATTTCGGATTGACTTTACACAAAACAAGAATCTATAGTTTGGTTGTTAGGCAAATGAAGACCATCACCTTCCAATAACGCACGCCAAATTGATCACACAGACTTCAAGTGTAACTCCGCATATGGAAAAATAAAGTTCATCTCATTCATCTGGTTCAGTGTTTGTAAAGTTATGCATCAGAAACAGTAGAATTGTTGCATTAATCGAAGCTACAATCACTCCCAATCGGGACAACAATCCTAGCGACTGCAACAAGGCTTCTCGCGGCAAGAACTGTGTGAATGAAAACGTGAGAGTCATCCACTGATTTTCACCCACGAGCATAAGGCGGACATTTATTCAATGGAGACGATTAAACTTGCAGGCCAACGGAGCGCAAGACATTTAAGGAGCGTTCTTGGAAGCTTAGATATCGTCGACAAATCATATAAACAGGCGCGTTGAGCTAGATCAGTTGAAATTATCACAAGAGCTCAAGACTTAGATAATTGTACGGTGTCAGATATTCTGAGTCTGCAGCAAGTTCGCAACATCCAACAACATTTTTGGTTGCAGGGTGCAACACAAGAACACCGCTGGAACCGGCAACATTGAATATTTGACAGCGTAGCAAAAATGGTAAAGTTCCCAAAATAAATGGCATTGCTTCTTCAAGGCAGAAGCAATAAATGCCTTCATGGGACGGTACTCTGAGGCAAAGGTCAAATTAAAGGCGGTGCCACTATTTACATCACCGCAGACAGATCATTGCCCATACATTGCTGGTGCCACCTCGGCTGAAGATGAAACATTTGAAATTTGAATGGTAAGCTAGACACCACAAAACTTTGACAACTGTCAACCTGAGCCGCAAGAAGCAAATACTCAAAACTGTTGCGAATTTTGATCGCACACTAAAGTCGAACGCTGTAGATGGCATTGGCAAAGTTCTGGTGGACCGTGATTCTTACAAAAACTACAAACAAACATCTGCTTCGTCGCAACGGTTGACGTACTAAGTGAAAGTAAAGCAACAGTCCTAGTGAAACAAATAACAAACACTATTACCTTGCTGGACTCAGTGGAGACAGTAATCATCGCGTTAGTCCCGTCCTTCTATCTTCTAGAACCATCTCGCCAGGCCATTCGATTGACTGATCCATTGTTACCTGCGTCACATAGTTGCATTGGATAATCCAAGACCGCTGCGATAATTATTATTATAAACAAAACTTTTCGATAGGACAGAGTCTGCTCGGAGCAGGTTCAATGGATATCAACGAAGACATACTAGGTGATTTCAAATATATAGTTTTTCTTATTGGAGCGGCGTATACTGGTGAGTGACATCATTAAAAGGTTAAATTTCCGAGATGACTGATTGGGTTGGCTTCCGTAGATCTGTTTGTTTATTTTATCGATCGCCGGGACAAGAGAACAATATGGAAAATTTTATGAGAATGAAGCATGCCGGAAATGATCGCCACGTTTTGCAACAAGAAATTTGCTCGACAGAACAGATTAAACTAATTCGTGGTCAGTGTGCAACCCGTGAATCTTTCAGGACACATCCGGCCACTCATCAACAATTTTGAATTTACCCGAGTCCATGGCATATATATCAGACTCCAACTAGAATTATTTCACATGGGCAATGCCGCGCTATTATAGCAACGACTTCCGAGGACTTGGAAGCATTGTTTTTCGTATTCACCACGCATTTTTACTCACGAGTTTACCATTGAAAATCCGCAGCCT
>LUCM01010003.1:39234-55608 GCA_008360955.1 Fasciolopsis buskii
GCAAGCCACTTTCGTCACTGCTTCCCGACTGTATGATGCGAAGTGCAAAGACTCACTCCGGTAAATTGGCATGCGACAGCTGAGGGTGTACCTAAACAGTCGGCTATGTCTATCTGCGGGGCGCTGGCACTTGCTGCCATTCCCACAATTGTACTGTAAATCAGTTTTCTCCAAACATATTTTAATTGCTTGAAATATCATATTGGTCGCCGTTCTTATCGCTTTCGTCGGACACCCAATCTATGGGCTTTGGACACCCGCACATGGCATTCTGAACACCTAGGATATTCCCGAGTGATTCTTCAATTACCACTTACTCAGAGCACTATAGTCTCAGACTAGAGTCCCTAAATTGCATTCCGCCGTGGAGAACAGTTTTAACGAACAGTACTGGACATTCTGTTGGGTCTTTAAAGTCAACCGCCTAATTCAGGTTTAACTACCACGTCACATCGGTCTTTTCTCTGACCAATTGTCCAGCAAGCACGGAACGCGCGAATATGAAATGTCTCAACAACTCACCATCACAACATCATACACAACTGAGATCGATTGTTACCACAGAAGCTTTGCATTTGCTAAAATCGACTTGCATAGACACCATATTGGGCAATGCGTTCTGACAGACACATCGATCGCAGCGCTGCGCTTATGGCTTAAGGACAACGAATCGATTCCGGTCAACATGATATTCCAGCCATGCCGCCTCGCACAAGAGCACTTAGTATTACCACCCATCTGTATGAGAGACCGTGAGACTCCTCAATGTTTGCGCCGTAACGGCACCTCTGTATTCTCTACGTTCTCTCTTCTATGTTGTTAGAGAACCTCGCTCCCGTCAATCAATCGGCAAGCCTACGAGCGGAACACTCTGAGCTATTCTCTCTCAGCAGCCTACACTCGTTGGGTATTGAGAAGCATGGCCATAAACACACGTTGCTAAGGTGCTGACTGGGGGTCACGTTGAAGGGATGGGCCAAATTAACCATCTATTTCCACGGGTGTCTTCGACCTCTCGGAGTGCTCGATTTTCGTCATTTGATTTTCTTAGAAGAACGCTAATGACTTCTGCGCGGATAAGTAATCACTCAGTCATTTTTCTCCTTGTGTCCATCCACTCCTGCTCGAGAAAATCCACACCTTACCTGTGCTCGCTGGGTATATCCTCACGAACCGACGACAGATTATGGAGCGCAGTAAATCAGAGTTGAATCATATCATCATTTCAAGCATAACGTCAGTGACATTGTTGCACTTACATCAGGCTCATTCATAAGTTTTCAGTTTCGAGGGGCAAAGCTGCTCCCCATTCGTGGCTGCTCATGCTATCTTCACGTGGACTACCGCTCGTTTTGATAGGGTACCTAACTGATATTCATATACGCGACACTCTTTCCGCAAACATGCATTCTGAACCACCAGGATATTCCGAGTGATCTTCAATTACCACTTATCAGAGCACTGATAGTCTCAAGACTAGAGCCCATAATTGCAATTCCGCCAGTGGAGAACAGTTTTAACGAAGTACTGGAATTCTGTTTGGTCTTTAAAGTCAACCCGAGGCTAATTCAGGTTCGTACCACGTCATCATCGGTCTTTCTCTGACCAATTGTTCCAAGCAAGCACGGAACGGCAAATGAAATGCGGCCATGATGTACACAAATTTGCATTTGCTAAATCGACGTGAGAACCCACATTTGGCAATGCGACGTGCAACACTTCCAGCACCCGCTTTGGCTTTGGACAAAGAATCGGCCCCAGTTCACTAGATATTCCCGCTCGACAAAGTTGTGGCCACCTTGTATGGAGACCGTGAGAACATGACCAAATGGTTCTGCAACGCCTTGTACTCGACGTTCATGCTGGGTCGCGCAATTTCCTTCAATCGCAAGCGGCATCGTATACTGGCCATAACAACTACGTTGGTAGTGGACGGGGTCAGTGAAGGAGCATCCTCATTCACGGGTTCACCTTCGGAGGTTTCCTCGTTGATCGAACTACCTAATTCTTTCGGAGGATCTGTCAGTTCATTCTCTTTGTCCAACCTGCTGAGAAAATCCAACACATCTGTCGGATTGGCAACAACCGACGAGTCAGAATGACCGAAATCATTGAATATATCATCCGATGACATGTCCTTGGGCCTCATCGCTACGCGTGATTTTCAGTTGGGGGGCCAGCTGTCCACCATGTGGCGACCGTCGTGCACTCAACGTGACTACTCGTTTTGATAGGTCCCGATATCTCATACGCGACATCACGGCGTCACCTCACTGCATGAATGTTTCCCCAAATCATTTTAATGCCACCAGATCCCTGTTGCCATTGAAGACGTCGTGAAAACTGTTGTCACGATGCTCTTTGGTCTGTTTCGGTCTTTTTGTGTGTCGTTCAGATTTTTCGTTGTTGCTTGGATGTTCCTAAGGTCTATCACATGATACTAGAATATCTTCACGTCTGCATCAATGATTTACTGATTGCATTACCAAATTTAGAAAGGCATATTTGACCTATGAATCTACTGTTTCAATGTCTGTCCGATAATCAAATAATGCACAGTTCGAATAAGTGTGAGTCCGGCAGGACAGAACTGACGTTTGTCGGCCAAGAGAAAGCTTGAGAGGAAATTGTACCCTATAATCGATTAGGCAGCCCCATCCTCAACCAAAAAGCTGAAAGCATTTTGCAGCTGGTAAACTTCTATCGTCGCCTCATTCCGCAAGGAGATGAACGGTTGCTTCCACCAACCGATTTACTCTGTTGTAACCCGCGTACAAAAGTACTTACGGATGCCGCAATATTGGCATTTTCGGAGATCTAACCGGCCCCGGCCAAAACCAAGCTCGCGGCCTGCCCAGACCCGTCTGCCACGCTCAATCCAGCAGTACCCTGCATTTATGGACGCCCCGTTTTCGACATATTACACGGACATTCGAATCCACGTAGCCCTTAGAACGGAGTGTCCTACCGCGAATCTCGTATTACGTTCATTTGCCCTTAACCGTTGTGACCACTAGTGCGTCACACTTCCTCGTCTTGGTAAGATTGCAATACTGTCAACCCTGACACATGACCGGTACAAGACAAAGACAGTCAGAAGCGGTATCAGGTTGAGTATAGTTGGAGAGGGGCGTGCGAGCAAGGCGTGCGTGAGTAGTGCGCGAATGGCGACCGCGCATGGCGGTCAGCACTCGGTTAAACAAGCTATTCGGAGGAACAAATTCATGTTCCGCTACAATCCCCGTTTGTATACCATTTGCCGCCGCACTATGTCTGTTTGCCCGTGAACAAAAACGTGTTTAGTGCTAACTGTTTAATCTGCGTGGGAAGATAGAATTGCCCGTCGGTAATTTCGCTATGCCTGATGTCCACTACGATCAAGTTTAACCCGATACTGACTGTCCCTTGTCCACACTACACGGGTATACCTCTCTGCTAACGTGCGCCGATAAATCCGCCGGATGGCCCGAAGCTGTTCTTATCTCTATTGTCATGGCTGTACTGGTGGCAGAAAATTTCGTGGGACAATACATAGCTCCATATGTTTGTTCCTCCACCGCTACGACGGTCGAAGGGGAACAATTTGTGTTCGATGTTTGTTTTTCAATTACCAGTGTGTTGTGTTTGGAGCGGACCTGTACGACCGTCTACCATCCAGGATTTGAAGTTTTCGTCATAGGTTTTCATCTCCCTGTAAAAGCGGCTCTCAAATCATAAGAGGACCCAAAACGTGCGAAAAACTACTGCTTGATACGCCAGGTATCAAAAGCTGCTTATAAGCAGACATTCAATGTTCCTCCGCTGAACTTAGGTTTGGCCAGATACTACGACAGCCTGGAGAACTATTGACACCACGGGGTTCTGATGTACCAAAATACAGATTTATACTTGTGAACATTGTGCTTAACCAAACGTTGACCGCCACACGCAAAAGCCACTTTGCACGTTACTCAAGAACGCCTCGCTAGCATGCTCATGTCGAGTACGCTACACCCCCTTCCACTCGCAGCTATCTTTTTGCTGTGAATGTTGAGTGTCTCAGTTGTTATTATTCTAATTCTGTGGCTCTTCGTAGCAGTGGAGCAAACGTTGCCATGAAGGTTAGGGGCAATCAAACGTTGTACGAGAACCGCGTTATGACAATCAATCTTGATAACTGGGAAACCCGATGCGATTGATTGGTCAAGCAATTCTCTTCGGTTTCCGATGCTCTCCGTAATGGTTTCTCGAGAGGAAATTTTATCACTTTTGTTACCCATTGCTTTACCTTTTTCTCGCACGGATTGCATCTTTTGTTGATCTACTTTTTTGAAACTTTGCTGCATACATTGAGCGAGAACCATCCTCAGACCCAAACCAGAGGGCCGTTGCTCGTCGGGTACCCTTCTTGATGCCATCCAATCCTCATCTCTGGTTTATATTAGTTGAACTGGGGCACCAAAAGTTATAGGTGAACTGAAAATGTCAGTCTTCCTAGGTATTGTGCTGGTCGTCTTACCCCAGGTATAACCCCTCAGGTTAGGGAAGCCATAGTATCCTTGTTCATTTAAAAAGCGTTGAAGGAGGCGATTATAACTCAGCTGACCTCAACTAATAATCAGCGGGTTGAGCTTGAAATTAGTAGCCCTCCGTGTTACATCAGGAGGCGCAGCCACTCAGGGGTGCACCGTTCGTGGACGGACAGATTTTCGGGGAAATGTGGGTTCAATAGTTTCCACCTTCGTTTAGTTTTACCTCTGAGTATCCACTAAAACAGACCGCAGAATTCTTTGAATGCAGCATAACTTGCTGCAGTCCAGATTTCTCAGAATGCTTCCTTCCTCCGGAGCCCCATCCTCACCGGCAAGTGACGAATTAGCAGCTGCCTTGATTAGAATCGACGCGTCGTTGCAGCGGATAACAGTAAACGTAGGTAGGCCATGAGATACACTTATCAAGCTTCGACGCAGGTGCAGCAGCTTCTCTCGAAATCAATGCTGCTTCCATCAGCAAAGGGTCACTGAATGTAATGCAACCGCTCTGGTGGTTTTGTAGCGGAACATGGATTCGTTCCTCCGAATAGCTTGTTTAACCGATTGCTGACCGCCATGCGCGGTCGCAACCTGTGCGTTACTCACGCACTTCCCGTTCGCACGCTTCGATCAAGAGATACTCAACCTGCTACCGCTTCTGACCGTCCTTTCCTTGTACTGGTCAAGTGTCTGGGTTGCCAGCACTGCAATCGTACTGAGCCGAGGAAGTGTGACACACAAGTGGTCTCAAAGGTTAGGAGCAAGCAAACGTAATACGAGATTCACGTTGGAACAATCCGTTCTACAGTTTGTCAGAAACATGTGAGCCGGGATTGCGCATTACTTGATAACAAATAGAAAAACCATCTTTCTAGTACGTGGTTTCGGGGCAACCACCAATTGTGGCATTTTAAATTTTGGGGATTTGTTATGGAAGAATACAGGTGCCGAGGGTAGCGTTATCATAGGGACATGGTTAATCCGACAGCTCCACAAGCCGAGACACAAATGTTGCAAACAGCCCCCCTGCTACGGCTTCGAATAAGGCTAAACGTGGAAGGGGACCAAAGTGAGCCATAAAGCATTGTACAGAGCCGAATTTCTCAGAGGATTTTGCGGGACCAACAAAAAGACCAATAAATTAAAACCATGAAAACGGAGACAGACGATAACCGATGTAGCAACTGTGGCGTATGTAATGTGTGAGCAGCAATTACGGAGATATAAGCACGTGCTATTACTGTATACGTGCTGGATATATGGCCTTCCTACCAGAACATGAAACGGAAGTCACATTCCCGGGTGGTTATGTTTCAGTGCACTGCTGATTTGAACATGAAGCAGTGTGCTCGTTGGAGGACATAGCGGGATCAATCGGCCGCCGGTTTGAATGTGAGACTATAGCCTCATTCGAAGCCATAGCAGGGGCAATTGATCGTTGTCGTGAGTGTGAGACATTGATCTCATTCAAAATGGCAGCAGGCTGAGATAGTTACAGGCCCTGGTGTGACACGAAAGTGTCGCTAAGAAGCCGTACAAGGCAAGCACCAAATCTCGAACTTTTGGACAGTGCGCTATCATCGACGTATGCGACTTTGAGACGATGCCAACTGGATCGATGCGACGGGTTCAATTCACCTTGAAGGTTTTATATTGAGGGGAAATCAAGTGATAGTGGCCTACTTGATATCGGTATATTAGATTTTTCGTTTTCTTTGACGTATTCCGTCACATGTTTTTTTAGGCTTCATCGTGTGTTTTCGATTCCGTTGCCTTGCTAGCATTTTTTGTTCATACCGCCCTTCCAAAGTTTTTAATTGCAAGCTTCCTGCTCGTTTTCTATCACCATATTCCGATTGATCTACTAAAAGTCTGCCAAAGAAACAGTCTTTATTTGACACTGGATACCTTTGATCTACTCACGCTCGTCTGCTGTTTGTCCAGTTCTCTTTCTCTAAATCATTGGTAAACATAGGCGATGTAAACTTACCAAATGAAAGATTCAACTGACGTGTGAATCGGATGGGTGGGAAACGTTACTGTGCAGCTCTTATTCTAAAATCCCAAGTCATTAAATGCGAATAATTTCTTAAACACAGAGCCACTGTTGCATCTGCTTCCGCGTAAGTATTCTGAACTAGGTGACAAAGAATGCTCCATTACGGGATACCTAGTTCGCTTAAGTGACTTTTATCAATTCAGGCACATTATCACGTATATCTGCTGTTTGTCTTGGCTCTACGATCAACCAGTTAAATTAGACATGGATAAGCAAACGTCTGGTTGCTTAAAGGATGCTTTTTTCGAGTGATTGCGGTGCTGTCAGGTGATGTCTCGTCGCAGCATTTATTTCTCACTCTTGGGAAGCGCTCGGCATCGCGGATTCACCAGCTAGACAGCTAGCTAGTTGCGGCTTTACACCGTGGTTAGAAGGGCAATCACGGGTGTCGTAATTTTTGGTAAATCGTGGGTAGCCGTGTGCTGCAAAAAAATTCCGTGCATTTTTGCTAACACTCATATGGACATTTTCTAGGTTGAGATACAGGTAACGCACTACCTCCTCCGTCTCAAGATCCGGAAGGAACACTTCTGTAAGTTACGGCATTTCCAGAAACTCATATACCTTTCATCATTAATATCGAAAGAAAAATATTCATGAACCAACTCTTGTCCAGCCGCACTAATTGTCGCCCCTAGCAAGGAATTCAGCTCTTGTGTGGAGAGAAACGAGGCCAATAGGTTGCACTGAAGATGTAGAAATTGCCAATCGAGCTTTGATTTATCCGTGTCATAAATTTCAAGTTTCATGGTTTCAGAGTGATTACGCTGGCGTACCACTTTTCTAAGGAAGAAGTGCTCAAACTCCTTCGATTGACCAAATTAACCACAGGTATAAGTCCTGATGGTGTGCATACACTTCCAAAGTACGATGAGGTTCCACTCACGGAGGTATTCACTTCTCTTCTCAGTGCATCCTTATGCACACATTCTATTTTCGACTGTTCAAGACCAACAAATTTTGTGCCCATCTTCAAACCTAGCAACTCCAATATTATGGCCAGAAGCTATTACATCCTGCAATCTTAAGATGAAAGAAAATGCCACCCAAAGACGTCTAACTTCTTCAGCTATCGTTTCTGATGACCTCTGGTTCACCAAAACTTTGGATGCATCCTCCAAATCTGTAAGATGGTCTTTCTTAGATTTTTTTTCTGTGCATTCGACCCTGTTCCACGACCTTTACTTTTTGGCAGACCTAAACGGTTCAGCTCTCCCAAAAGCATCTTTGTATGGCTATCAGACCAATTCATTAACAGAACCCAGTGCACAAGACTGAGACGAAAAAATCCTTCTGTTGTAAATAATATCGAAGTCCTCCAAAGAACCGTTTTCCCCCTTATTTGTTTTCTACATGCATGAGCGATCTCCTTACTTGTTCCCCTAGTCCGTTATTCAGGTACGCTAATGACGTTGAGTTCTGTCAGTCTGTACCTGGAAGTGAAGGTTTCTCCAACTTTTCAAATAACTTATCTCAAATGATAATTCTCTTTGCTTTGGCTTAAGTCTCAACCCGTCGAAATATATAGAATGTTCATTTACTTGGTGCTGAACATTTTTTCCATCAACAGAGAACCCCTTACTAGATCAGATTATTTCAATTACTTAGAATTTACTGTTGATAAAACTCAAGATAGTGTTTTCACACTTCCAAATGTATAAAGAACCTTAGAATACTACCATTTTACATAAAACGACTGCGGCGTTTTCAGGTTAAGCAAAATATCATCTGTTTGTTTACCAATGTTTTTCCCTGCCGTGTTGTTGTGTTCGCCGGTTTATTGAAAACGATTAATGAATCCTTCGTCATGGTTTGTCAATTATCAGTGGTGTGTCTTACGCACCACTAGCAAAACTCCGCATCTCCTAGGGTGTGAAAAGTTTGCACATCAAACACTCTCGGATCCGTTCCATTCTCATATAAATGCTGTTATTATTTTAAAGCAAGTTCTACATTCTACTTCATGTCCTCTAGCATAAATAGCTATGTCAACTTGTCTGTTTTCTTTCTAGCCCAAACTCTCCCCTATCGGGAACAGGTCGTGAATGACTTTCTACACAATCTCTCGTCTCTTTAATCGTTTTACTTTTTGCCCCGTTTTTTTTTTCACTCTGCATTTTGATGAGTTGTCGAGTAATTCTTTTTTTGACTGAAATGCAAACACAATGCAACAAATGAGTTTGACATTACGTTCCTATGAACTTGTTCACACTAATCGAAGTGTTAGATATCCGCCGTACAAATGTTTTCTTTTTAAATGCTCAGCCCTCGGCACCCTTAAGGAAATGGTTGTGTCAGTATTCAGTGACTTGAACTGTTTTGGACTTGTTAACTCAGCGCAAAGTTATGAGCGGACTGGTAGTAAGAAACAGTGATTACCAGCTTTCTTCACTCATCTAGAGAACTTTGAGCGACTGCAGGTGGTCTGTTGCACCTTAGTGACCGCATTGTAGCTTTTCTGACGATGCAGTCAGCCATACTTCCAAATACTTATCAGGGCTCTGGGAATTGAGAAAATGATGTCGTTGGTGGGGATGATATGCTAGTGGCCATTGTCAGAACTTCTGATGGTTGGCAGAGTGCTAACGCAAGCAAAAATCAAACGCGAACACGTGGCATGTGTGGCCAGGTTCCTGTGAATCATGGTAGCGTGCAGTTGCGGATTACTGTGGATTTTTTGGGTAATGCTGTACACTAGAGGTTTTTACGATTTCTCACGGTGGCCAAAAGTATGTTCGACAACCTCGATCATATCTAAATTCACAAGAAGAGGCTCGCGTAAAATACTCAATGGAGAAGATCTGCCACTTGCATTTACAACTGAAAACCATTTGTTTTTCTGTTATGTCTCTTAGCGACTGGTTTGAAAGACATCGTTGCCGCCATGTGCATACTGCACTCCGTCATCCCCAATCTGACGGACTAACGTGGAACTTTGTTTGCACCATCATAACTGTTGTTCATTCCGTTAATCCTTCTTTATTTATTGAATTTGGTCGTGGTATTCGTAACTTCTTACTAAAGTATCAAAATACCAACTAATCTTACTGGTTAACGCCCGTCACAGTTGTCCAAGTCTCGTCGATTATATTCCAGTTTTTCAGCTGCCTAAGCTGTCTCATGGGCAGTCGCCTTCAACCTTCTTGTGGTATAGGTTTGACAAGCAGTGGCAGCCGGATGGCCAAAATGGCTGACTGTCATGGTTTGACATTCCAAAAAGACATGTGATCCTAGTAAACTTCAACGGTACATGTGGACCAGAACATACTGCTAATGTCGTTTCAGCCGCCAACACCACCAGTTTAGATGCTGCCAGTCAATCAGAACCAGATGAACTCTCTGAAGAACCAGCCGCCAAGGACAACTTTGCAGCTCGAAGATCTGAAAGGTTACGGGCCCTGGCAAGGAAACATTAGACACCCGGATCACAACTTAACATGTGGCCGATTTGGTGCCCATGATTGACTGTGGCTCTAACTCCTAATATTCTCATTGTATTTCTTTATATTGGTATCGTATGCATTTCCACGATGGCTATTGCTTCCGTTTCCATCTCGATGGGTGATTTTCAGTTGTAAAGCCCTAGTTAAGAGCAGTGTTTATTAATCGTAATTATCAATCCACATGAGCGCATCTTATTCGAGAAATTATTCCGTCATCAGTTGTAAAGACGAACATTGAAATTTTTGACCAAAGGGGAACTTAAACTCGTTGCAATTTGACTGCAATCGGCAAAGTAACTAATGAGAATAAATCAGGCAGTGCTGGCCTGTCAAGCAAATAATGGAGTCACGGGTTTTGGAAAGCATTATTTAACTGGACGTTGACTTTGCCTCTCTTATGTCAGACCTCAGTAAACGAGATCTGCAAATCGCCCAACGGGAACCATGAATGTGAAGTAATACTCGACGTAGCACCGTCAAATGGGACGTCCCTGGATGATCTCAAAAAGGAGTGAAGTTGTCAGCTTTCTGTCATCGTGATACGGTTGTTTATTTTATCGATCAATAGATCTCACTTTTCTACTAGTGCAAAGAAAAATCCACTTACGATCGACTCGATTCGCCGCTGATGTTTATGTAGTGCAAGTGTACCAATTATATTTCTTTTGCTGTTCCTATGCCAAGGGATTATCCTCCCAGGGCCCCCAAAACCATGACAGAATATGCTCTAAAGCTCATCATTTGACAACCACAAGAAAGACTACGAAGTATGACAATTTGTCTTAGTCGGAAGCTCTATTCGTGATTTCCGAAATTCACTCCGTCAGGTTAGTAATTTCACGTTTACTGGTCCATTTTTAATCTGCCCAAGGTAAGCACGCACCGTGACAATTGATGTCGAGTTTATTTTGGATGAATTTTGTCATACGCCCATGTATACGTGTGATGAAGTGGAAAGTATGGATTAACTCTACTGAACCGCAAGCGGCCTTAATCCGAAATGGGACTTCATTGTGCGTTTTGAAATCTATTATCATCAACCAGGTCATACAGGGTCAGGGACAAGTGTGTGAATACTTATCCGTGAAATCTAGAACAGCTTGTTTAGTGTGCAGTTTTAAATGACATGAAACAATGGACTAACCAAATAATCTAAATACAGTGTGGAACAAAATGCGCTCCCGTCATTGATAGAAGTCGATACGAATTAACCTGTTTTTAACAACTAATTCATGCCTTTCGGATAGAGGTGCTATATCTTGCAGTGTTGATGTCCGCTGAACTATTGTGACTCAGTACGGTTTGCTTAATGAATAATGTGTTTGACACAATCCTTTATCCTGTGTTCGCGTCCGAGTTCCGGCGTGGTGGAAATCCATCGCCGCTGGTTCCTAACAAGGAGGGAAGACAAGATTTCATGTTTCGGTAGCAATTTGGGTGTTGAAAATGGATGATTCATCGTATGAAATATCGTATCGATTCTCCTACCTTAGAAAACTGTGAAGAGAGAATCCCTTAAAGCCATTTTATGGTATAAGTAAGCAGGGCGTGCACTTATCCGCCAGGGAAACTGTTAACACGAAGGCAAACAGTCAAAAAGCAAATTTATATCGGGGAGAACTTTTTTATAGCACAGAAAACCCAAATGGAAGACATCGTTTTCCTTGTTAAAATTTCATGAAATTATCGTGATTCAAATCTTCATTCGTATGAGGATTACTCATCGAGGGATGCCTAATCATAAGAAAATCGAGAATACCAAGCTACCATCGAAATGTCTTATGAAATTCAGTAGCTGGGCCGTAACACGGTAGTGACTAAAACACTCACTAAAAAAAGAAAATGTTAGCTGCAAAGAGATATCTGATGACATTTTTATAGGAAATGCATCTCCGGAAAAACGTCAGGTCTGGCTGTTTTGGTGGAAAATGAAGTATTAGTAAATGGGAATTACAGCCACCGCAAGGGAGCGTAAATGACAGACGGACAAACAGTCAGGAAACGAAATTGAAACGTTTGGAATCAGAACGTTGGAGGTGAAAAGAGTGAGCCATAGAACGATTGATGGAACCGAAATTCTCAGAGGATTTTGTAAGACCAGCGAAAGAACAAACTGATCGAGACCGGGAAAATCAAAAGAGGCAATAACACGTGTAGCGACCGCGACAAATGACACGTACACGCAGTAATAACGTGAAATATAAATCACTCGTGTCGTAGATATAAACAATTGTACGATGAAACAAACGCAGCCAGACGAATGTCACAGAATTGTTACCAAGCGTCAAAGCAGACCTTAGAGAAAATTATGCCCGAGGGCAATCGAATTTTCTCCGAAAGATGGATGCCACTAGACATTCATTAAAATCCTCTCGAAATCAGCTAGTCCTTGGACGCTTGATGAACTCGATCGTTCGATCGACAACTTCCCAGCACCTAGCATCATCAACAACAGTCCATCGAATTTATCGAAGAACCGTTCAGTTCAAACCGATGGTCGTTTATCGAGGTAATGGTCTGAGACTATCATGGTGAATCAGCTAAGCACAAAACTCTGTCCAACACCCAATCTCACTCATAGTTCACAATATCGAAGGCATGTTGATGAAACGGCTTTTAATCACCAATCTCGTCCGTCATGTCCAGATACTATTTCTCATGTTTTCGAGTTTCTTTCGGATATCATTGACTCAAACGACGAATCTACATTAATAGAGGCGGTCGTCAAAGGTCGGGCTATTATTGAACAAAGAACATTTTGACTGTAACGAGTGTGCACATTGTGCCAATATCCTATAATTACCTGTGCATTACCGTTGAGTAATGTTGCGGGTCACTTTCACGTTGTTCGTTGATCGTTCTTTCTTCATCGTCATTCGAAATCGGGTCGAAATACGCGCGATCAGTACTGCTATTTCACCTATTAATGTAACCGATGAACATCACAAGTCCATTCCATAGGCAAGCATTAGATTGGGCACCTCGGTCAAGTTCCGCGTATGTAACTGAGAGCTAGCTTGTAATGTATGTAAATGTTTGCATGTGGAGGCGGAAATCCATCCACGTTCATACGTGTAAAATGCTGTTTTGATATCTGGACAATTGTTTTTGTGCAGAAATATTTTGCGGTCATATGTGCAAATATATGGATCTACGGGGTACACAAATACTTATTTTTTAGACGTTTACATGAAATCCCAGTTACTTTCAATTTTATTATGGGCGTATTTCAGGTTAGTGAATTCCAGAAGGCTTGCATCTTTGAGCTTGCCGTTTAGGTAGCGAAAATTCCAGCATCACTCTTCCCGGTAACGTCGGTGCTCACATGATGCTGATCAGGCATCACGTGCACGCTCAGATTGTATTGTACTGTATTGTACAGACTTTAGCGTATAAAAGATAATGTTGCATTTGATTCAAAAAACGTTGGGGTGAAAAAAAATGGGAAACCATTTACACTCACCACTTCGTATAAACGTTAAAAAAACTCACCTAGAAATGATCAGAGAACATTAAGATGTGTTGCTGAGCCATTCGGCTAAAACACGGTCACGGTTTGCAAAACACGTGCTAAATCTGGGATAGTGAAGTTCCCATGGATATTGGTTCTGGTGGGTGTGGAACGAAAATCGGATCGTGTTGAAATATGATAGCGGCACTTTGAAAGATCGTTGTGCAGAGGATGCGTGGGATCTGAAAGAATTTTGTGAGCAAATTTCTCACATGCTGATAAGTGCTGATCACATAGACTGAAAGATAGCTCAGGTAGTGGTAGGAAAGACACACGGTTAATAATTGACAGCCTTGGGCAAAGAATTTTAGTCTTTTTAAAGTAAACCTGGAAAAGTAACACGAGAACAGTGTAGAAGGATTGCAAAAACATTGGTATACAAATCGGGAGGTGGTGTTTTGTTTCATCTTGTAGTGTCGAAGCTTCCTGATTTGAAATGATAACCGTTGGAGATTCTTTACACGGGTGAAAATATGGGAAGTCCACTTCAGAATTTTATCAATAGTAACTCGTAGATATTTCACAGAATCGACCCTGGTAAGTGTTTCTGAATTGATGAAAGACGTTTCCGATGGGTAGGCTGACCGAGAGAGCGAACAGACTCTCGGAGCACTTAGACGTGTTGAGATTTAAACCAGCTCGTGCAGGGAAATCGTAGATAGAAAACTTTGTAAATCATCGTTGTTCTAAACGGCTTGAGAGAGGGCAACATCATCAACATACTTAAACAGATGACAGAGGGATCTAGTTGATAATTCGCTGATGTAAACAGAGAAGAGAAACGGTGAAAGAACAGCACCCTGAACCTCCCCTGAGTTGCTAATCGACGGTTTTAAAGTTTTGCCGTCCATTCGTTTGCACTGGGTTCGGTTAGTGAAACAATCAGACGGCCATGCTAACAAAGGTCTGGAACAACCAAGTGTTTCCAGTTTGTGAAGCAGAGGAGACTTTGAGACAGAATCAGATGCCGACGATTAGTCTGGAAAGGCGCAACGCACAGATTTCATCGATTCGTTTAAGGACTTACAAATATGGTGAGTGAGGGAGACAACGTTGTTCAAAGTTGACCTGATAGATTTTTAGGGAAACTGAGAAGGGTCGGCAGGAAGATACATAGGAGAACGCAGGCGCTTAAGTATAGGGCACTCCATCAGTTTAAGACCAGAATTTCATCTACTCATTTCATATATATGCAAGCATATTCATATGCTTATGCATGCACCCCTTCATTTACATTTATGTGTTCATGTTCAGTTTCTTGTATACTTCAACGTTTGCATATATTTATTCATATACACATATATATATGCTTATACATAAACACTTACATATATAAACATTTACTCATGGTTATGCACATGTAACCTTACATTTTAGTATCTTTCGGGGCATGTAGATATACTGATGCTCATGAGTACACAGGGAAATCCATGTGCTTACTGTTGCATAATAATATCCAAAAGCATTTTCATACACGTGTCAATTTTCCCTGTATATAAATACAAGGAACTGCATTGTATGAATATAAATGTTAATTCAGAACACGCACACATGTACTCTCACAAGTCACGTCATTTCAAGTCAAATAATTCTCGTTGCACACCTAGAAGAGAGTAAATTTTCAACTCAAATTCACGAAGTATATTGGATATACATGGGTACAGTAGAAAAATATTGACACTCACTGTGAGGGAATAAGCGCAATGATAAAATCAACAACAATTACAAATAAACAGGTGAATATTGAGAACGTCATTTTGTCGTTGGAAGTGAGCCAGAGTTTGCTCATTACTAGTTTGTGGTCTAAGCGTAAACGCGCATCATGGAGAATACGACTTTTCCTATAAATAAAGGAATAAGTGAGTGCAGCTTAAATATGGAACGAGCTGAGGAATGGGCAAAAGCCTCGGAGCTCGCTGTTTGAGGAAAGTGGTTAGTATCGAATAGGAAACTGTTGGACAATTTATCACATTCATCAAAATGTTATGGAACATGGAAATCTACAAGTTTTAAGTTTGTTTATTCCACCATAAGGGGTAAGTTATACCTAGAGAACTCAATCACTAAACGGTCCAACACGCGTTGAATTGCCTGTGCATTGTCACTCAACAGCGTGATATAATCGGTATGCTGTGAATGATAAAGTCTGTTCCCTGGGAGAAGTTCAACGCTACCGTCTAAAAGACCTGTCACAACGAGACTACACCTTGACGTGGTGTGACGGCTTGCGTGCCTCCATGATCCAACGAGCTATACAGGATGGCTTATCTCAAGCCGAAGACCCAATCATGCCTGGAAGGTCAATGGGTAGAGGCCTGACGAAGTACTCTCCTGGTCCTCCAAGTCGGGGGTTGATCTGAGTTAGCAGCTCAGTCGTAAAAACGAGTGGAAGACTAATTGATCCAAGTAGATGGGCGCCCACTCAGCTGTACCCCGCTGCCTTGCGGTCACGTTGTTGTCAGAACCAAAGGCTTTGGTTGAGAACCATAATCGTTCTTCTGCTTAGCGGCTGGACTCCCTAGCAGTACCCGTCCATCAATCCCCACGAGTTACACGCCTACAAATAATTCCATACTGCATCGGTCGTCGCGCAAGATAATCAGGACCGCGCTGCTCCTTGCATCGAGCGCAAATGGGGTGGGTAGTGATAAGTATGCTACCGCTCAGAGTTCCCTCTCTTTTATTTAACCTGTCTCTTCTATCTCCAACCCAATCTGTTTGCCCCTTCTGCCTACCCATAGTATCTCCATTGATAACACGCCCGATACTCGCAACGGTTTATTGTCAAGTAGTGTAGTAAATGGTTTTCAGTCTGTTAGCTCACATTTTCTCAAGCCTCGTCAGCCTCTG